>JAODUE010031301.1:0-21377 GCA_027564755.1 Amblyopsis hoosieri
AAGAATGTGTGAGTTTTCATAGAAAACATGAAATTGTCTGGGTGACCCCAAACTTTTGAACGGTAGTGTATATATACGTATACAGTATATAAATAATAGAAAAATACATGGACTCTGTAAGCTTTTTTTTGTTTCATGCTGCCCTTGAATGTGTAATTTTTTTAGGATTTCAAGATAGTAGGATAAGATAGTCTAAGATAGAACTATCTTAGACTGTCATTAATTAATGTGAACTGTGAGAAAAATTGGTTTTGGCCTCTCAGCAAATGTGATTACCGGTATGTTGGCCAACTGTACACTCTCATTGGCTGAGTAGGCTAAATGAGTTTTGATTGGGTTTTTGATTGCTCAGTTGGTGAATTGACTGTTTGTGTTCCCAGGATCAAGGAATGGGTGGACCAGATGGAGAAGGAGTTGATCTCTTTGACAGACACAGCCAGCGGCATGCAGAGCCTAGTCCAGGTGAAGATGACTTTATCTGACCTACTAAACTCCAACTAGGCGCATCACCATAATTGCTATATCAAGCAATAAGTGGTGTTGACCTCAAATATTTTTCAGAGGTCAATAATATTGCCTCTCGTGTTTCTGACATAAGTTGTGTTGCTTCTGTGCCTGTCTGCCTGAAGAAGAATAAATGCAAAAATGTGCTATTTGTTTTTAACCAGTTATATTTTTAATATTTAGCCAAGCAATGAAATTGGTTTAACCAATCTTAATGAACAATTGATGTCACATGACAATAGCGGAACAACATTGTTTACTTGATTCTGACAATAATATAGTTTATTGCAATTATTTCTGGGACAATATATCGACAAAAAAAATAGTTATCGTGATTCGTGACAGGCCTAACTCCAACCATGCAATCTATGCTCCAGGGTTCAATTCTGCATGGTCTGTCTCCCTTAAATGTAATAATCACAGGACTGTGTCACAATACATCATAAGTCTACATAGCATCTTATCAGGCTTGTCATCGCATTAACTCATGCAGCTGTTCATGCAAGCAAGCCTTATCAGTGTCACATTTATACTGTACTGTACGCAAAGCTAACATGGCATGCATGTTAGGTCATTACAACACATACAACATTATAAATTATGTTTCCATTTGATGCAGGCAAAGCCACATTCATTTGTGTATACAGTGTGAAGTGTGGTGTTTACGCAAGTAGTTAACAAGTTACGGTCCTATACTTTGAAGTACATTGAAGCTCTCTCCACTACAGCATGTATCCTGTTTGTGAGAAAACATTTACTGTAAGTCTATTGCTTTGTAAATGTCTGGAGGCATATTAGCGATCTATAGTTGTTATGTTCTAAAATGGAACAGGATGTTTGTTATATTGTTTGAATGGTAGACGTAGTAGGCAGTAAGTTAAACTAATTAAGACTAAGCTGCAAAAACTTGAAAATAAAAGTTGGTAATTTCAGTAGCATTACCCCTAAATAAAACTCAAACAAACTAAGAAAATTCCTGGAGGTTGAAAGCAAACATACACGTGCTTGAGTCTTGGGTTTGAATGTTGTACAATAAAACCCCCTTGAGGTGCTAAATAATTGTCTGTTTGGCATTTGTGTGTCTTTAGCTGGAGCATAGCGTACATGGAAATAAATAGTCTTATTACATAACCTGACATTATGATTTAATATAATAATAAGACTTTACTATTTCCAAAACGGTAATAATATTACAATTACTAATCCAAGTAAATGCTGCATTACTGCATTACAAGAATGAAATTTCTGGTCCAAATTTAGGGTGGGATAATTGAACCAACCTGACCACATATCTGGTTTGAGAGGTTGCAATGTTTTCACTTTGGCTGATTGTTGACTCCTAAGGTTAATTATTGTTCCAATAAAGGGGATTCAATTCCAATTTCAATTTCAAGTCATTTTTCAGAAGGGGCGAGACAGAGTAATGTAACTAGTAATGTAACTAATTTACTTTTAATACCCAGTAATAAGTAAAGTAATATCAGTAACTAAGTAACTAATAACTTATTACAAATCCTGAGTAACTTGCCCTAACACTGCTGAGGACAGGCACACTGAGTGCTTGTCCCCTATTCTCTAATCTAAACTATCAGTCTGCACCCTCTAAGAATGTCCCATCCTGTACCCCTGCATGCTTTACAATGGCGTGTCAGACCTGCCTTAGTGTGCAGTGCGCTTTTATGGTTAGTACAGTTTGTGTTTCCAGGACACGTTTTCACATGACCATACCCACCTGTTAAACTGACTTGTGACTCCTCGTGCTGTCTTGTGATTGGCTCAGATATACCATAACCACAATAAAAGCTTCAAAGTGGAAACAAACAATGCAAGAAAACTGGTGGCCACTGCTGCAGGGAACATTGAGAAGCTGCTGGCTAACCGCTCCCGTGCTCTTAAGGTGAGTACTCTTACAGTGAATGTTCTGTGTTGATTTGCTTGTTTGAGTCAGTGATGCTGGAGAGAGATTACAGATACAGTATCTGATCTCCGACAAAACAAAAGCACCACTCGCTTCAGTGCCATGGTGTCCTCCCTCAGAAGCTCTGCCCCCCAAATTGGATACACATTGACATGGTTAGTGTTGTGTGGTGCGTTCTGCACCACTTTGTTTGTGTTCCCATTTACAGAGCCAGGGCTGTGTAGAAGCACCCGATTATTTTGACACATAATGGGAAGCTAGTGTACTGTGAGGAGAAATTGGCTGCTGTTGATTAGAAGTGTGTACTTTTATCTTACAATTGCTGACCTCACCTTTAACTGCAGTAGTAAGTTTGGATTAGTTTTTTGTTTGCCCCTTATTGATAGCATATTAGCATTGACTGAGAAGCTATCCCCTTATTTTATCTGCTTATTTGAGCCATCTCCAGCTTACATCAGAGCCCACAGTGATCTGCTTGGCCTTATAAGGTCAGAAAAGACATTAGAATAACATAGTCTTTGCTTCAGGCTACTGAGTGATTTGATATAAATGGACGTCCTTCAAACAGATTATTTAATTCCAAATTACCAGATCGTTCTGTGCCAAAAAACAGGATAAGTCAACATTATTACATTTTCAGAGCTTCCAGGAATACTTTATGTGACCTTTTGAGGCCATGTGTGGTTAAAGCTTACCTGTAAGTAGCCCGCATCTTTCATCTGTGTATGATCATAACATAATATACTACTTGAAGATAATGTAAGCATCTGAACTCGTTTAAAATGGATAATGCATTTAATATGGATAGAAATGCACGGATTTTATTCTGTATAAACTACAACTCCTTATTAGTCAAATTAGCTCCTTTTAACCAACTGGTTAACACAGCATGGGGTGTCTAAAAAGTAACTTTATCATATCTCATAGTTACAATTTCCTGTGTTTCCAAGTAGCTGTTGCCCCAATGGATCTTTGGCTGTGTTTATGCTATGCACTAAACAATGAGAAACACCGATATATGCATATATAGGCTACCACTTTTCTCTGAATTGGTTCCATAACCCAATGATAGTTTCATCTTGTTTCTGTGTATTGAAGTCATGCTATAATATGATATTTGAACTGTTGACGGCCAATACTTGCACATCTTTGCTAAAGTATTTATGTAATTGCCCACGGCCTACTGGGTAATAAGGCAGAATTGAGCAATTGAGATCAATACTCTAGCTAGGTATAAGGGACCGTACAGTGCAGCTAGGCCTGTTCCTGTCTTGCTGAAAAGCTTACGATGCCATTACTGCACAATGCTGACCTGACCCAGTCCATATGTTATTCCTTTCATCTAAAGGGAGCCCTCCCTCGTAAACTGACTGCTCCCAGTATTACACTATCTCACATTCATTCAGAAGAATGCATGCGGTAACGGTGTATGAGATGGGAGCGGGGGGTGGTGGTGCTCCATCCATTAGCAGCTTGGCCTCTTCATACACCATTTAATAAGCAGCCTGGCTCTTTTCTCTGTTCTCACATTGGAACATGGACGTCCAACAGGGCTGGTAAACAGACCGGACACACAATCAGGCGCACACAACGGCAAACCAAAATAAAATACACGTGAACACGTGTCTAGTACATACCGCATTACACATACTCAGCATTTTATACCTGCATTTACGTTTTGTCGTTGTGACACTTTTATGCAAAGCGACGTGTCGATGCTAGCTGACACGGCCATATGCTAGTTACCATGTTAGCACAATGACTTCGGCAGTCACTGCAGCAAGCTGGGGGCAGGATGGTCTAGTGGTCTGGGTGTTGGGCTCCCAGCTGGAAGGTCATTCTTAGGTATTTCAGAACAATGTAATACAATGAAACAGCTAGGGTTTTCCCTTCCTATCTATTCCTACCCTTTGACATGTAATTATTTATTAAGGACTATAATGTGTTTATTTATTTTTTATTTTTTTATCCTTTCTTATAATCCCAAACACTTTACAATAATACATGTAGGGCTGTCCCGAATACCATTTTACAGGCTTCGAATAATTGACTGTATTAAAAAAACACCATTACAAACACTGAACTATAATTAATGTTTCATTCATAACCTGTTAAAAATCAAAGCAGACGGCTGGACCGTTTGCTGGTTGTCAAAAGCACATACAGTAACTGTACAACAGCAGGTAATCAACGCTTTAAATTTGAGTCAAGTACTCATATGAAAATTAGCCAATAAGAGCCAATATTACCCAATTAATGAATAGCCCCTCTTCATTCAGACAGTCAATTGCAATCGATTGTGTTGATGACCCAGTGTAGGGCAGGCAATTACATTTTTAACATGTGGGTTTATACAGAGACAGTAGGGATTAATGGGAAAACATGCATGCATAATGTGAAAAAACAAATACTTGAATCCCAATATTTAACATCGAATACATACCCAATGAACGAATACCTGAATAATCGAGTATTTGTGGCCAGCCCTAAATGCATGTTTTAACATCTAGAGCATGCAGGACAATGGGTACCCAGGACCAGGGTTGAGAGGCGCTGCTGTACAATATGATGAACAGTGACTAATAGACTTCTCTGCCATCATGGTACAGTAGAACCTTTCCACCTATTGAGGCCCTTCAGTAACAGTGCTTATCGGTATAAACAAGATACATTTAGCCTTACAGGTTGTGCAATGTTCACTTGTTTGTGTATGTGTGTGCGCGTGTGCATGTGTGTGTGCGTGTCAAAAGTGTCACATGAACACTGTCTGAGTGATGGCTGCTGTTGTTAACTTAATCATGGCTTCTGTGGCTTATGGGGGTCTTCATGGTGACATCTGTCCACTCTGTCACCCCGGTTCATTTGCCCCTGCTCTGATGCTCTGCTTGCCATGTAATCTGTGATCATCAGTTGGGTGCTGTCGTCGCGAGGAAGCAGGCACTGGGTTTAAGGGTTTTACTGTTTCTTTTGTATTTCAGCCACAATTCAGATTGTAAACCCTATTCAGACAATAATGATATTATTGTAACAATATACATCTAATGCAAATGGTTGTGCATCCAGTAATTGCTGAATGCACATGTACAGTAAATGCCATTATAGGTTTGTAGTCTTTTTAGTCAGGAGGAAATATACTGTATGGTAGCCTGGTGTAACCAGACCAACATTTCATAATTCTTTGTATTTAATACATTTAATTCATTATATTGAATTAATAGGGTCTGTGCACGCTAAATTGGTGTTAACAGTTGCTGCCTCAGTATCATGCTGAGTTTAGACCTCTGCTTAATTTTGAAACAATTGGACAGCCTTTAACCAATCGGCATTGCTACAACGGTTTTGATTGCTTCTTCTTCCTCTACCACCATTGAAATACTCTTGACTGTCTTCAACCTCATCTCACTAAACCACCGTGATTGGTCTGCCAGCAGGGTGGCTGTGAAAACGCTAATGCGAACAGGGTTTCCAAAGAACTGAGCTTAGAGAAATAGTCGGGCGGAGCCAGGCTAAACATATGCTGCTGGATTTAGACAACACATGCTCCAGAGATATGAAATAGTGCTGTTCTGTTATTTACTGTATCTCATCCTTCATTAGCCTGGCCTCTCTCTCTCTCTCTCTCTCTCTCTCTCTCTCTCTCTATCTACCTCTATCTCTCCATGGGTGGGCTGTCATCAGTTTGGCTGACTAAACCTTCCATTTGCCTCTTGAATCTCGCGCCATCCTCCATTTTAACATTCATGTAACTTGTTTATTCTCTTGCCTATGTCCCTCCCCCCGACACACACACACACACACACACACACACACACGCACACCTCCCCCCCCCCTCTCTCGCTGGCCTATAGTTTGGGTGCTGTGTGTCTGCTGGCACTATATGCCAGTATGGTGCAATTAGCATCCTGGCGATATTATAACCAGCTTCAAACATGTACCGGTACTGTAGGTCTCTCGCCAGTACCCACAGCTCCATGACAAGGCATGGAATAGAGGTTTGACACCATCTTGGCTTCTTTCCTATGACATTATTGGAATGTCATACTTTTAAGTGGTTCACTGTCCTCTCATATTTTGTGTTGAATTGACTTCTTATCAATGTCAGTATCTGAGTGTGACACTGAGCTGTTATACTGTAGACCATTATAAGTGATTTTCCACTGCTTAAAGAATACTTTGTTGCAGCAGAATTGACCCACGACTTCTTGCTTACCTCAATGATCCATTGTTGAGTGTTTTCATTTGCCATTGACTTCCATTTTGTTTCAATAACATACTTCTAGTATGTCTATAAAGATAGCCGTTATCTCTGTGAGTGACAATGTATTCTCATAATTACAGTATTTCAGTTTTCAGTGTCAATTTGTTTTCATGTTTAATTGAATACATATTTATACATTTTGGATTCAAGAAAGAAAAATATCGTATATTCAGTCCAAAGCAAACTAGAGCATCAAGTTTGGAAACCTGGTAGAAATATCGTTTTTGATCAACCCTCAGCACCATTGATGACTTCTAAAAAGCACTGTACTGTATACAGAACGTATCTGCTACTATTAACTAATGGTCCTTAATGCTGGTGTGATACAGCTAGGAAAGATGTTTTGTCTCAGCCATGGTGCCTCAAAAATTAATTCACCTTTGATGTCATCGCCCATTATTCTGTATTCTGAAAGCACCTTCTTTGAAAATAACAACCACATTATAATTCCTGATTGTAAAGTGCCTTCACTAAGAACATTCAGGGTTTCTTTTCACCTCAGACTAAAACCTAGCTTCTAAGAGATAATGCACGCGTGCGTATATGTGGTGTGTGTGTGTGCGCATGCGTGTGAGTGTGTGTGTGTGAGTGTGTGAGCAGAGGGAGAGACTTAAGAGAGACTTGTCGCCCATGATCTCTGATGACTCAGTCTTTTCTACCAGTGTGATTAAAGTGTGAATAAAGGGTTAGTCCCCTTTCACTCTCTCCAATTTTTTGTTTTTGTCTCATTTTCTCCATCCCTCTTTTTCTCCGTCCTATGACTCATCATGTCCCCCATCATATCATCTCAGGCCTCTGTGTTGTGAACTTGTTGTGAACCAGCGTGCTTATAGTGCCATGCATGTGCTGTGTGATCCCCTGTTTGTTTCTGCACAATAATTATTAACATATTCTATTAGCCTTAATATATTGTCCAAATAACAGACAGAAAATAACAAAACACATTGCAGCATCAGATAGATTTTTTATAAAACTTGCAAAAAATGTGTAAAATCTGGACATTGTAAAAATAAATCCAGATGCAGTTTGAAAAAATAATGTGTCGTGGAGACTCACACCCAAATGCCTTTATAATGTATTTAGTAGGTATGGACCCACTTTGAGGGAAAATTCCACTTGGTCATGTCTTGTTTGAAGAGGCCTGAATATGTGTTGTCTATATCTTTTAAGTTAAAAGGGAAATGGGTGTTTGTTATTTAGTTCTTATTATTAGTTTGTTATTTAGTTCTTATTATTATTTTTATTATTTTAATATCTGCATATATCTTTACAGTATGTTGAATGGCTATAACAAGGGAGAGAGACCACCCTACCCTACCCTGAGAGACCACCATACCCTTCTCAAGGTCAAGGGGTCTGATATCCTGCTTACCATGGTTGTTTAGTGCCTGTCAGGAAATCAGCGACACATCAACAGATAGAGTCTGGCACACTTTGCTGTAGTTTAGCATGGTGTGTTTGTTGTCAGGAACAGTTGGGGTGATTGATGACATGAAATAAGATCCCCCACCCTCCACACACACACACACACACACACACACACACACACGCACACACACACGCCTACCAGGTTAATGAGGTAACACCCGCACACAATTGTGCGTATGCTATCTCTCTGTATGTTGACATGACCTCCTTTTAACTGGCATGGCCTTAGAGTGCTGGTCCCTTTTGCTATCCAGACCACATATGATTCATTCTCACTCAGTCCTCATCAATTATTTAGCCAACCTCTTAGCCTCCACGGCGATGGTGGCTTGTGGCTAACTTTCCCTGGTGGAATAGGTCACTGTAGTGACATCATCTATAGAGATGTTCTGTGGTGTGCTTGTTTGCCTACAAAAAGGAGACTTGAAAGGTTACAAATGCAGCACAATTGCACTAGAACAATTACACAGCAATACAATGCAACTTAAAGGAAGCGTTTTTACGTCAACGCCTGGACCACTAAGGCTTTCTTTAACTTTTGTGAAGAAAGCCTCTTTGACAACATTTGAGATAAAACATTCTTGTGAACTCTTTAATTTATTAATTAATAATGCAACCATGTTTAATCACCATTTTTAAGAAAGGTGTACTGTGTGATAAAGTGTATGTTCTGTCTCCAGGCACCATGACTTCCATTTAGCTGATGTGGTGACAGAATCTTGTTTATAGTTAGGAACAGGACTGGAAGAAATGCAAGGTTATATTTAATCTGGGTTCGGGCCAAGATGTGTTTAAGATAAGCAATAGTAAACATTGGATTTTTTCTAAAGCTATTTTTGGCATTGCCTTTAAGAATCAATGTCTAAAAGTTTTAGACTGATTGTTGTTGATTCAATTCACCAAGCGTCACAGGCAAAGACATATTAAGCTGTCATTATAATAACATGACAGTGAGAATAATTAAATTAAATTAAATCAATTATAGAGGAATTTATATAAAATGGGATGATAATAGAAAAGGTAACTGTTGTAGAAATGAATTATTAAATAGATCTCGCTGGCACTGTCGTCCCACGAGCAGCTTTTAGAGTGCAGTCTCCATCACAACGGCAACACCACAATTGGAACAACACTTGGGCCCCCTTGTGTTACCATCACATGGACTTACTGGAGTAAGGAGCATGGATGCTGCAGGTTACTATGACACCCCGGTCACTAAGCAACATCACAAACAAATATATCACTCCCATAGAAAATCACTTTTATTTTTTTAGCCCTTAATCACATTGTAGTCTCAAACGGCTGTACAGCCTACCTTTTCAGGAAACACTTCCATTAAAACCCCATGGCCCATGGGGAAAAAAACGGGAAGAAACCTTGGGAAGGGACCACAGAGGGAGGAATCCACCCCTCCAGGACGGTTAAGATGTAATAGCTGATGGTACTGTAGGCAAACCAAATGTAGCAATAATACTATGTAGAATAATTTACACATTGTGCCGTACATAAGAACTAACACATCAGAAAGATTTAAAGCGTTTTGTAAGTTAGTTAATTAAGAGTGGTCTGTCAATTGTAGCATTAACAGACACCACAGAGTCCCAGGTCTGAGGAAGTGGCACTGACAGACGCCATCAAGAAATGTCTAATAACACTAGACACGATCAGGACCGCTCAACAACCATAGCGCTAATCTGAATTGGAGACTTGGCTTCTGCAGCAGTAGCCACCGCCATCCATACATAGTCCGGGACCATGTCAGCATTTCCTCGTGACAACACTCCTCCACCGAGCATGAGATGACCAACACACATCCATTGGCTCTGCACACAGTTCTCTTTCCCAGCTCAGGAAACATCGCCATCGACACGCTGTCCTTGACCAAGGCAGCAACTTCCCCCGATGACATCACCGGACTGGAGCTGCACCATCCACACAGCCTCCAGGATCGTGACAGCATCTCCCATCCACCACACTACGGAGAAAGAGAAACACACAAAGACGACACAAAGGAGCCTAACCATTTAGGCCCTAAACTAAATGTCTCACTGTACACATAGGTTTTTAGTTTGGTTTTGAAGGTCGAAACAGTACTAGCACCTCTAACATCAGCTGGTAGGGAATTCCATAAAATTGGGGCCCTATGTGAGAATGCTCTAAATCCTGCTGATTTCTTTTTAACTTTAGGGATGGATAGCAAGCCAGCATTTTGTGAGCGTAAGGCTCGGGACGGAACATATGGTATCACTAGGTCAGATAAATAGGGATTCATATGTCCCTCCATTTAAACACAAGACAACAAAACCAAAGGGAAACTTTAACACAGGATCCACAGGTCAAGGTAACCAGTACATGGCAACTTTGGTCTTTTAAGTCACTATTAAAGGTTAAGATGGAAGCTTTGGCGCTTGTGCAGAATGATGCTAAATGGAGAGTGCTTGCGTTATGCAGTGGTGGGTAATTACATGGGAGTCATAGTTCTTCACTGTCTGATAGCATGCTATTAGGCTGACACTGTGTGTAGCTGAGACCAATGACACTATGGGTCATTAAACACTGCTGTTTAAGCTCTAATCACAGGCTGGAGCTGCTCGTGTGCGCGCTCACACACGCACACGCACATGCACACACGCACAAGCGCACACACATTAGGGAAGCTTAAACCTTGGAAACCTCCTACTTTAGGTTGCTGTTGCACTAATTTGTGTGTGCTAATGTTTCCTGGTCTTGCGTTTTGTCAAATAAAGATTGTATACAAGCTAATAATGTATTGCCTACACATTTAATATGACGCTACTTATGCTTAACTTAATGAAGACATTTCTAAGAGCTGCCTTACAGAAATGCTTAAAATGTCATTGTAATTTTTATTGCTGAATACATATGCAGCTGCAATATTTCTACTTGGGATAATGTAAAAAAGCCTTTAGAAAAATATATAAAATAATTCCACTCCTCTATTTGAAAATAAATATGTTTCAATTAAATCAGGATGAAAAATAACCTACAGTAATCTTTATTTTCATTCAGCCACTAAATCATTAATTTATTTTGGTTTCACACATTTTTTTTGTCGTATTTATTCACATCTTAATAATATAAAAAATATGGTTATACTTACACCAGTGCTAGAATGAGACATACATCTTATAATATCTTAACAATCATGAAAACAAACCTATATCCTTCAAAGTTCTGGAATAAATAAACATTACAAGAAATAGTCGCTTCCAACATGAATAGCTGCACAAATAGATGCACAAAATAACTGCAAATCTATGAATATTACAGTAATATTGGTGAACATCTATGAATATTACAGTAAGATTGGTGAACATGGATACATGGCAACTAAATTTGATCGCTTCATCTAGCATCATTTTGAAACATGCATGACTTCAACGTTATCACACTTACCCACCCTGATTGTTCTGCCAGCAGGGTGGCTGTAAAAACGACAACAGGGAACAGGGTTTCCAGACTATAGTCTCAGCATTATTCAAAGCAATAGCAGGGCGGAGCCAGGCTAACAGTAAATATTCAATTGATGTCTATATCACCTCTACACAAAATGAAGCTATTTTAGATTGCATTTGGTCTTAATCAAATTTGATAAATGAGGGCCACTGATTCCACTTTCCCTCAGGCATCTTTGACAGCTGTGATAAAATATTGATCCAATATTCTACAAGCAATAATAATATGTGTGGTTTTGGGCAAGGGAGACTCATTAGCTATGCATGCGTGTTCTGGCCATCATAGGCCTATAGAGAATGTACTGTACATTTCATAGGTCTCTCACTTATGCTGAAGAGCTATCTATGTCCTATTAATTTGGTTCTAGTCCTTCAGAAGTATGCAAGAGAGCAAATCACTAATGGCTTTTTACTCCTCTGTATACATTTAAATTACTTTTTCTGGGGATGTGTGAAATGTCACAGACTGCGCATACTGTATGACGGTCAAATTGAAACACACTGTTATACTTATATTTATTTTCAAAATATATATTTTATTGTGCCATCATCACTGTCATATATCTGTCACAGTTGTAGTGAGTACCGCAAATTACACATACAATGCAGGAATAAATTATGTTTTCTCTGTTGGAGGTAGGCCTACACTCCCCGATTGTAATGGTGTGATTTCCTGAAGGGAGCTCAATAACAAAAAATATGAAGCAATAATGAACTAGTCATCTCCCACTACATTTATCCAGACCACATGCAGACATCAAATCTGACACACAAGTGTTCTGTCAAGGACTTTCAATATAGAAGTAGTTATTGGTGAACACACAAAACCACTTGCTGAGAGATGGCTGGCTGAACCGCGTTGGCTCATCAGTCACTCCATTTGCTGTCACACACTGCTTTAGAAAGCCAGACCTTCTGTGAGGTGTTTGATAAACCCACTAGTAAGTTAATTAGGAGCTGGTTCCCCACCAGCAATGTTAGAAAGCAACGGATTATGTACTATGTTCTCTGCGGTTTTGTGTGCATGTAAGATAGCATTACGTCAACACTGCAGCTGGGTACATCTGTAATTGGGAGCTGTTTCCAGTGGCTGGCACACAGCTAGGTAGCACGCTGGGCTGGATGAGTTTGCTAGAGGAGAGATGAGCTGTCAAAATGGCTTCACCGCAGTGGATCCATAAGCTTTAGTGACATGGTCTTTGACAAGTAACTTTCTGGGAAGCGATTTTGCTGTTCTCAAATGTTTAGAATGATGTTCATACAATGCTGTATTGTGTTTTTTGTGCCTACATGTACATCTTGGTGTGTCTGCATCTTTATAAATATCTGACCATGTGATACACTTCAAAATATTTACATTTACATTTACAGCATTTAGCAGCCACAGGAGATTTTTACAATAGTTGTTGTACGCAACCAACATCTGTTAGGATAATGACACCAGCATGTCATCAGGGAAAACGTTATTATACATTTACAACATTTATTATCTAATAATGCCAGGAAATAATTGGTAGAAGCTTAAGTACCAACAAAGTCTCAACATTATAAGAGCTTATAGAGTTTTTATTTTTATATTTCTTTTATTATTAGAAGTTAAGAAAGCTTCTGTTAATGCAACTGCTAGGGGTAGGGAGATCAGTGGCTGGGGAACCAAGGTGGATTCTGAAGAGGGGGGTTTTATGTCGTTTGCAGAAGACAGATAGAGACTCTGCTGTCTTGACTGCTACAGGAAGTGCATTCCAACATTGCAGAGCCAGGACAGGACAGCAGCTACAGGAGGAAACGGCCGTGCGCTAAAGAGTGATGGACAGATCCACGTCTTTTTCTGGAATGTAGAGCAGCTCCGTTATTTTTAGGTTTAACTTGGGGTGATGGGAAGACATCTAGGCACTGATGTCATGCGTGGATACCTGGAAATGAGAGATCCGAGTTACAATCTGTGTGTGTGGAGGGAAGGGAGAAAGAGAGAGAGTTGCGTGTCACGGGCATAGTAGGAGAATCCATGGGAGGCAGTTACATGACTAAGAGGTCTGGGGTACAGTGAGAGTATGTACAGTAAGAGTATGGGTGGGTCCTAGTACAGATCCTTGTGGAACCCCAGTGTTGAGTTGGCATGGTTTGGCAAGGTGTCAAACGCAGTAAACAAGTTAAAGAGGATGAGGACTGAGGAGATGGAGGAGGCTCTAGCAGTTTGGAGGACTGTATGAGGCCCCTCATGGGAAGCTATTTTTTGATAATATACAGTATGTATGTCGAGGCTATTATTTGTGGTACATGATACTGTAGGCTATTGCAAAAACAAAACAGGTGCCCAGGCTTTTGAATAGAAAATGGCTAATCACTGAACTAATTTAACATACCACAAAAAGTAAGGACATTTGTGGTTGGTAGATTATTTCCATGATGTAACCATTATTCTTGGCAATAGCTCTTATACCATTGGAAAGCAAGATAATGTCCCTTTTAAATGGTGCCACATTTGTAAGGAACATGCATTTCTGGGATAAGCAACAATGCTGAGTATGTGGGTTGTGCCCATTAATCATTTGCCAGATCTTTTCTGACAATGCCAAACAACTTTGCTGTTGACTCTTGTTTGGTGTTGTTTGGTGGATTGCATGATTGAAGTCGGAAGAAACAAGACATATTGGCAATTTAGCCATAACAGCCTGGCACCTCCTCCTCATGCTGGTCACCAGCCTGGTCACACACTGCTGTGGGATGGCATTCCATTATTCTAATACCAGCATTCATCAAAAGTCTGGCACGAACAGCACGCCCAAGCTGATCCTACACGTGTTCACACATTTTATTTACTTTTACAGCATGTAATGTCACATCATTTATATTGGATATAAATTAGAAATATGTCATAATAATATCTATACTGGAGATAACAATGGATTCACAATATCATTTTCACTATCGCTGTCTGTTATCCTGGTTCTCGGCAGCTGAGCAGGGTAGATCTGACTAAAGTGTTGCCAGTCACGACAGCAGATGCTCATGTTTCCTCTGTACTCCTGTGCTTCCTCGTACATTAATGAGACGAAGTGACTTGTGTGTGGCCTTTTTATTTGTGTGTGTGTATTTGTCTCCTTGTCGAATACTTGCTTATTTGGGAACTCGTCACTTTAACCAAGCTGCCAGCTGTGTGTTGCATAACCATACAGATACTGAAGAGATCAAATATGACAAAACATTGCATTCTCCAATAATTATTTAAAGCTGCTGTATGTAGGATTTGGAAGTTGCAATGAGATCTAGCTAAAAATATCAAAATAGTGCAATATTTTGAAAATCATCAACTCATAAAACCCACCCCTTTCCTCTGCTCCTTCTCTTTTGAGCTCGTTGGTCTGCCATTGTGATGCACATTTGTGATTGACAAATTGGCAAAATAGATTTGCCAGACCAATTAGGGAAATGAAGCCCAGATTGGTCAGAAATCTTACTGGTGCCATCTAAAATCTAAATAGATTTACTGTAATTAGAGGCAGGTTTATTTACAGGCTAACAACCAGATCAGATATTTTCACGCAGCATTTCACTCAGTAATAATGTAGCTGTTGGATGACTATGTAAGATGTGGCAGTAATGATGCACTATAGTGCACCCCAAGCCTGACTATAACAAAGGTAATCCTATTTTGATCAAACATACAGTAATTCCTCACTATTTTCTCTTACTATTTTTTGAATAAAGAAGGTCCCCAGCTATGGACCATATAATTATATCATAACAAAAGTATAGAAACACAAACACCCCTGAAAATATGAATGTTCAGTTGAGAGGGGTCCTGACCCAATACTGTAGGTCATCACTGTGTGATGGCAGTTTGATTGAATTGGAGTATTAGCACAGAACATATTATTATGGATTCAAATCTGGTAACAGTAATTTAAACCTCATAAAATTCCACATCTCTCAGCCACAGCTGTAGCTTAATAATTTTTAGGCTATATTTTTTCCCCTCTAAATGTTCACCAATCTTAGTTCCTCCATTTAGTGCCATTAAATCTCAGATTCTGTTTGGTATGTATTCATTAACTTATTTCAATAAAGCATTGTTAGCTCATCTATGGCAACGTTTTAGCTAGCATATAGCTACTGTAACATACAGTACCACGGCTGTACTACGGCTCTAGCCTACATCAGTTTTCACTTCCTCATTAGTTTTACGAAGATTTCTAAATTGCATATGGATAGTGCAATGATTTGGACCACCCGCTGCCCTTTGACCTTTGACATGTGCTTTGAATGCTTGAGGGACCGAACTAATGATTGAGGGAGATAATATTGAACATCTATTCAGATGGCTAGTGAGTATTAGCCATTCAGATTTCACCTAAACCAGCTACAGTAGAGACAGTGTAGAGACTTGCCATTTGCACATTTTACTCAGACAAAAGAATAGGTTATTTAAAAAAAAAAAAAAAAAATGTATGTAAAGTCTGTATTGTTTATGTTACTAATAATAATGTTAGCAAATGGCATAAATGTTATTTTATCTGGAGTTCTTTGAATACAGGAAATATAAGTAATTCACTAATGAGGCCCATCGTTAGTAGAGCCTGCTCTGTCTACAGGCCCCGGTGAAACTACACTGCTGGCGTTATTTATATTTATGCCAACGTTTACAGTACTGGACGGCTGAAGGTAAAAGAACCCAAGGTATTATTTGTGCAGCAGAGTTGTGTAGTGCCATTGCCACATGTTTATGTATGCTGTCCGTGGAAGCATAAGGCATTTTGTCAAGACCAGACCAACTTCTTAGCTAACAGTCTGTTGACGGCCACAAAACTGGCCAGCATGCAAATTGTCATTTTGAAGTATAATGCAAACATATGCACACAGAGACAAACACATGCTCGTTAACGTTGCTCATTCACGATCTACAGGGTATCTGGTGCTAAAAGGCTTCCCCTTAATGAGACGCAACTGGGGAGGTTGTCGTGACAACCACATTTGAAACCAGCGAGCACGTGAGCCCGCAGGCACGCACCATAGGTCAGGAGCTCATAATTCTCTCACTGAACTCAAAGGCCCGGAGGCTTTTATTGTGAAGTGAGTACTTCAGTGCTGCTTCTTTAGGCAGAAAGGGTCAGTGCAGGCCAGCACATAATGGAAGAGGCTCTGCATTGATGTCATGGAATGTATGTTTATAGTGTTCAAAAAGAAAATAAAGTATTCTTGAGCCTTCCCACTTTTACTATATGTATCCTTATTTGATGCTTCGCCACCGATATATCAGTAAACCAGACAATGTGTTCCTATGCAAGCGAAATAACAATCCCTGGCTATATCAGCATAACAGACTCTATGCCCCATCAATTAGCAACAGCTGTGATGGTGTCCTCTTTGCACCCATGAAAAGCTCTGGGGAAGATGCAAGCTAATTATGCTAGTGGGTCAAAACATATTAGCAGCATGAGCATCCCCATACATTTGAGGAACAAATATTGCTATTGTCAGACACTACTGCCCCATGGAGTTTCTACTTTTATTCATTAGATACATGTATAGCATAATTTTGTTGGCCTCATCTTCAGTTTCTGTGTTAATTTGACTGTTTTGATTAAAATAAAGTATATTAGCACATTATCTCTCCGAGAGCTCTTTGAACCACTTTAGGTGTTTTTATGTCTTTCAATGATTTATGATCTGAAAATATAACAGTAATAATGATGTGCTAATATGATATGATGTAATTATTCATAGTGCCACTGCCTGTAATTTTGCCTTTTTAATAACCCAGAATGTGATATCACTATCCAATTTTCCTGTACTTTTTTCAATTCTTATGACTGGATACATTTTCTATAGCAGATGTTTTTTTTTTTTTACACGTCCACTAATTTCTTAAATTAATTTTATCATTTGGGCCCCACCAAATGTATTTTTCTGTGCGACTTGAAACCCTTAGAGCTGTGCGCGCAAGCGGTATGAATTAGATATTTCCCAAGGGAAATTAAGTGCTGTGTTTTTCTGGACGAGGTAGGGGACTAAAAACCTAGGCCCCCATTAACCTAATCATTAAGAAAATATCTGGGACAAGAGTGTGAGCGTTTGAGAGGTCTAATATTAGCACAATTTAGTGTCAGAGCTCTCCCCAGCTCGTATCTGCAGGCCTTAAGCAGAATTAGCAGAGGTATTTCCCTAAATGGTTTTACACTAACCCTGCCTTGTTTGTGGGTGTGCGTGCGTGTGTGTGTGTGTGTGTGCGCGCGTGCATGTGTGTGTGTGTGTGTGTGAGTGTTTGTTAAAAGTGTCATTTGGGCAGATTAGGACTGGACCCTTTTTCCAGATGTTCTGCTCCCTTTCTACACGTCGTGCACATATGATGAACACATCTGGTGTTGCATTTAACAACATATCCTGTTGTTAAATGGATATGGATATCGTGAACAACACAATGTGATGAGATAGATGTCACAGGTGAACATGGGGATCTAATGTGAGCTCTCGCAGTATTTCTACCAAAGCAGGTGTACTGCAAGGTCAGGTGTTACAGAGAGACAAGTGATTCAGCCTCACAAGGCCCTGGCTTGAAACTCTTAGTAATCTCTATATACCATATAACCAGTGGCTACACCAAAACCCCAGAAATATTGGCCTATTTCTCTAGCCTTAATCGGCACTGGATGATCTAGCTGATGTCTGCCGATATTGCTGTCCGCCGAGAACATAAAGGCTTAGACAACAATGTCTCTTTTATTAATGTCTGTCTCTCTCTCTCTCTCTCTCTCTCTCTCTCTCTCTCTCTCTCTCTCTCTCTCTCTCTCTCTCTCTCTCTCTCTATCTATCTATCTATCTATCTATCTATCTATCTATCTCAGCGTCTGGCTACAGAGGCAGAGAAGTTTCAGATGGAACACAAGTGGAGGGAAGATTATGAGGTGAGTATAGGTAACTAAAGCGGATACGGTATACTGTAATACTAATATTGTGTGCTTACATAAAATGCAAACAATTATTAACAGTATACTTGTAACAGTAAAATGTGTGTGACCACAAGCCAGTATATCATAACTTTAAATGCAATTACAAATACTGTATATTCATTTTACAATTTCCAACACAGAGACCACCAATAGCACATCACATTTCACAACCTTTCCACAACAAAATAAAATATTTACAAATGACACATTCTATTGTATACTCTGGTTGGAAAACTATATTAGATGAATATTTAAATTACTGTAAGCTTTGCTGATCTGTTTAGTGAGTTAAGGAATACATTTTTCTAGATAGATTCATCTGCTTCATCATTCAGCTGTAGTGATATTTGGTTGGCCCGAGATGCTTGGCTAGGAACAGTAATTATTTTTCTTGGAAATTTGAACGTGGTTTCAGGAATACTGGATCCAATTAAATATCCGCAATTTCATCTTTGCTTTGCTCGGTCTGATACACGGATGTCTTCGTGTCACAATGTGACACACCCATGCTTGCAGTCAAGTCGTATTCTGAATGGGTTGTTGTTTGCATGCTCTCACAACTGAACTGTCAGTGAACAACAGTGGCCAAATGCTTATCAAATATCACGCTCGCCTTACAGTAATTAGATTACATTAGTTAGTTAGAGTTAGCAATGGTTTCAGGAAACCAGGAGATGCAAATTCCCAGCCCACATTTCCAACCCTAGGCTCCAGATGCCATGGCTTGTGTAGACAGGGAGAATCCTATGGCTCTAAGTCCGGTGTCAGCCCTGTCTGTGTCAGGAACAGAACTCCACAGCACATTTGCCACAGCTGTAGTGTGATTTATGACTGTGATCTCTGCCTGCAGGCTGACATCAAGCTTTCAGTGTAGCCTCACGTAAACCTTCTCATCCTCACACTACCGAAAAACACGTCTCTTTTTTTGACTTTCATGCTCGTATTAAAACAGCCACAGGCCGCTCCATCCCAACTGAGACTTTTGTTTTTGTCTGAACAAAACTGCACTGCAAACGTCTTGACACCTGACAAGAGCTAGAGGCTAGTATGTGATGAGCCAGTGCACAATTCAAAGCTCGGTCGCGTGTCACTTTGCTTGTGTTACTGAGATGCTACTGTACATTTTCCGTGGGCCATCCCCAGTGACTTCTCTGTGTCACTTTTGGTTACTGGGCCAATACCACTGGGCTCCATTCCCAGCTGAACCACACGCAGGAGCACCACTTTTCATTGTTGCATAATAATGGCAACTGAATTAATGTACACAAAGAAATACTGTGCATAATTTAGCCAATAAGATTCCTGCTTCTCTTATCAGAGCAGAGTAAGTATACCCGCATGCTGCCTCTCCACGACCATACACAGAAGTCACACATGACCATCGACAACTTGTGGAAAACCCAAAATCACACTTTGATAAAATCCCATCACACAGGCTACTGGGTAACACACTTGCTCTTCTCACACACAAGCCTTTCCTGAGGTGTGATAGTGTTACACTGGTTATGGTGTACATATTCTGCTTTACTGCCATGTGACCTGACAGAGAATGCTCTAGAATAGTCTGTTCATATCAACTTATTTGTGCACTCGTGCACGAGACACCTGTGCTTCTGTGCACGTATGTTTTGCGTGCGGCACACATCTCAAATGTTTGTCATCGTTCACATTTCTTAATGACTCATTGTGGTCGATTGACTGGGAATGCTAGCGGTAGCTGCCGCGGGCCCTTTGAGTTGCATTGGAGGTGGTAGGCAGGTGGTGCTAGCCGGTGAAGCAGCTCAATGGGCCCAAGGCAGCCATATGTCAGTTGCCAACGTAGCTCATTAGCGCCCTGCTAGCTTGTACCCTGACAGGAAGCGCAGCTTGAGAGCAAAACACAACACCACCTTTGACACTTCAGTGTTGAAAGCAAACACAAATGTTACGGTTAAGGGCAGCTAGTGGCGCAGTGATGCGATAGGTGATCAAGAACTTGCTGGTTTGAACCCCGCTAACTCCTCAAGTGTCAAGCTCCCCTTGAGCAAGACACCTAACCCTAACTGCTTCCGGTAGTCAGATGTCTCCTCGCATTGCTGACATCACCATCAGTGCATGAATGAGTGAATGTGAGGCAAATAATATGAAAGAGCTATGTAAATGCAGTCCATACAGTATTTATGGTTTAAAGGTGAAGTATATTATTTTGTGACATTTTACACAACTAAATTGTAGAATCTAGCCATTATATATTGTATGATTGCAGAGTTATAGCGAACTGATTATTGTGCTGTTTCTATGGAAACATGAAGAGGGTTATTATTGTTTTCTTTCTCTCTGCTCCTTGCAGGATGATGAAATCATTTACTACAATGCCAAATACAGTGTAAGTACACTTTAAGTTATTTCTTCTTTTTTTTTCATTACTGTATTTTCCATCAGTTTGTGGTATCCATGTTTGACTAAATCCCCATAGGGGGCCCTTTCACACCCCACAGTCTTTATAACCATGGCAACCAAACCCAGAAGTAAAGTATCTTGATATCCTGGGAGAATCCCAAATATCCTTTTAGCTCAGCCCCAGGGTTTGAATCTGCTTCAGAACCCAGAAAAGACACTGTAAGGCTTACACATGTGCGTGCGTGCGTGCGTGCGTGCGTGCGTGCATGTGCAAGCGTGTGCGTGTGCATGCGTGTCTAGGCACATACTGTGTTTGCGTGAGATATTGAATGGAGCCTCTGTCCTCTGAAGTCATCTGTCTGCTCTGATAAACAGGGATCAGCTTCGGGTGGGGGGGGGGGGGGGGGGGGGGGGGGGGGGGGGGGGGGGCGGGGGGGGCGGCGCGGGCGGGCGGGGGGGGGGGGGGG
>JAODUE010031321.1:0-21372 GCA_027564755.1 Amblyopsis hoosieri
CGTTTGGGCTTACCAGGTCTGTCCAGAGTCTTCCCCCACCCCTTGACCCAACTCACCACCAGATGGTGGTCGGTAGGTGACTTAATGTGTTATTTAATATTTTTCTAACTCAATGTTACCACATTGCGACACAAACAAACACTAAACTAAGGACCCTAGTATAGAACACCCCCCTACATGTTTGCTTAACTGTTTGCTGCTTCTTTCACACTTTTTGTGTTATACCTAACCAGACCAAATCTGTTGTATAACATGGCCTACAGTATGAACGACATCAGTGAAACAATGATATGTCTTTCCAAACCATTCTGTTTTCAGATGTTCACCTCTGTTCTCTCCCTTTATAGTCCTACTCATGCCATGCATTCTTTTGCACTAATGATTACATTTTTCATCAAAATCTAACGCAAAATCTTTACTCACTTGCTGTCTCAACACAAGTCAAGGCAATTTAATATTATCAAAGTCAATTTCAACATGCCTGTTTGCCTTCTGAATTTACCATTTTAAAGTAATTGTGTAATAAAAATAAATAAATAAATAATTTATTATGAAAATAATAATGCTAAGGACATTGTGTTTGTACTTAATTTCCTTTCATTTTGAGGAAATTAAAAGGAATGAGGGGAATAACAAAATGTATAGATTTTGTTGTTAAAACCAGCTACAGTATTGGACTCAGACCTTTGAACGCCGCTGTATATATTTTCACTAGGCAAGACACTTTAGATGTGTGGGTGCTGGACTGAATGGCTCGCATAGATAGGCTTCTCCAGGCGGTTTTGGGTCCTCTGCTCTGCTGGGCTAAGCCTCTATCACCCCGCTGTGTACCCAGAATCCCCAGCAGTACATTAGCCAGAGCTACAGTTACGCTGCTCCAGCTGTAGACACGCCCCCCCCCCCCATCCAACTATAATGGCAGAGGCCCACTGGCCGCTTTACCAGTCCATAGCCAACACCCCTAGGAGCACCAAGGTCATATGATCAGCGGAGGACACAGCAGCGTGCGTCTCTCTCGCTGCGTGTGGGCGTGTCTTACTTGCCCGCGCGCATGTTTGTCCGCCTGTGTGCGCGAGTGCATGTACGACTCGTGCGTGGATGTGCACGTAACACAACGTGACAAAATACAGTCATTAGCAGGACGGAGAGGGTTTTTCATTTAGTTCGTGTGTGTGTGCGTGCGCGCGCATGCTTTTGCTATGTTCCCAAACACAAATGGAAGTGTCTAATCCCACTTGGTAAGAGAAATCCCGATAGGACAAACTTCAGAACATGCGGCGTTGTGTGGAGGCGAGGCCGCCGTATTGATCCGCTCTATCTGGGATGCATTCACAATTAGAGTGGTGGCAGGCCTCAGGAGAGAGGGCCCTGCCTGTCATGGTCCTCACAACAGATACGTTAAAGGTACACAGCTCCCATTATGGCACCCCGCCACAGATAAATGTTTATGATGTCCAGGTGTGTGACAGTAGGGGGGATAGGTTAGACTTGACTGTGAGCTCTATAGGTGTAGCAGTAAAGAGGAGGCTCAATGGTGCGAGATGAAGGGGCAAAAGGGGTGTGAATTTATGGAAAATAGGACACATTTAAGCACTTCTACTGTGGGTGGTGCCAAGTGTGGCAATATATATGATGAAATATTTAAAAATTTTAGATGAGAAAGCTGAAATTCTTCTTGGTAGTGTTCTATTTCAAACAATCTTTCTGTGACATGGTTTGATATGGAAGTGTTACTTATTTTATTGTGCTACACAAATACCAAGGAAACGACTACGGCAAATGTATCACACACATTGAACTATAGGTCACACTCTGTGAAGGAGAGATTAACTTTTCTCTAACAATGTGGAGACCACGACGTAAGAAGCTTGGTATTGTCACAGAGCGCCTGTTGCAACAGGAAGAAGACGCTGACTATGCGTATGTGTAATGTTAACAGGCGATGTCCAGGCACCGGCGGTTAGGCAAACACCGTTGAAGTGTAAGTAGGTTGGCATTGTGTGTAGGCGGTGAGGTGGCGGGTTGTGTGCCAACTCTGTGTGCAGCTTAATTAACTCCAAAGCAGGCAAACTGGAGCATGCTTGGTCGCCGTGCATATCAACGACCTGCGTGCTTTCTAAGCACCTTCACAGACAAGTGTTCCTTTGTGAGCCGGAGACCACCGTTTAGTTAACGCCGGGGGAGCCCAAGGAACCTCCTCTGTTTCTCGTCTTTATTTGTTATTATATTCTTTTAATATTTTAGCACCCTAGTTGCATTTGATTAAATGCGTATAGGGTTGATTACATGGGTTGTCATATTTCAGTTTTGGTATGCTTGCCCTAAACTCTTTCAGTGGAGAAAGTGTTAATTCAGTGTGTACTCATATGAAAACACATAGACCTATATCTTTTATTCTGTTTTCTTATACAGTAACATTATAAAAAGCAAGTATTTAATAGAAACCATAGGCTGCATTGTGAGCTGTGTCATGAGTATTGCATGCCAGTGTGGGTTTGGCTTTGCATAGTCAAAACCACAGGACATGAGTTGTGTTTAGGTGTTTGCTGCTGTAGTACTAGACCTGTTGTTATGCTGTCATTGAGAAGGTCAAAGCAGCGGCAAACCAGGGACAAAGCTGTTTCTGTAAGCCAGTGGTTCAGTAGTCCAGTCAGTGTTAACAGTCATCCTTTCCCCCTGTGAAACAAGTGCTGGCTTTGCTAGTCACTGACCTCTAGTGGCCACACAGGGTATTATCAAGCCTCTTTTTTTTTTTTTTTACAACCATCAAAATATACAGTAGGTAACGGCCAATCATATCACCATCTATCGTAAATATGGACGATGTGAGTCGGAGAGTGTGAGTGTGTGTACGCCTTTTAATAGCAGTGTTTGTCTAAGTCAGCAACTTTGTAATCAAAATGTGATAATCTTTCACTCACTCTCTCTCACACACACTCACACACAGAGGTCAGACCTGATATATATTCAGTTTAGGCCACCAGTATCTGTTATGGGAGCATGCTGCGTCATTAAATTTGGTCCTGCTGTGTTCTATGGGCAGGCTGTCTGGCTGACCTTGATTGGCTGCCTTGCTGACTGCTATAGCGTCATGATGGACTGCCCTTGCAGCGCTACCTGTTCGGCTGTCAAACTGTGTAGCTGGATGCTCTGTTTGTCTAAATGGCTCGGCGACAACTGGCTAGCATGCTGGTTTCATGCATGCTGACACGTTGCTAGCTGGTTGTCTAGCTCCTGTGTTTTCACCGCCTTGGCATCACAGCTGTCACACAGTCACGCCCTCAAAGACATCTGCTTTCACAAAAACACCTATATCACCCTGCAGGGCACGGAGGCACTGGCGTCGGCTGTTGCACCAACGCACGTTGTGAGGTTTTATACACGCAACACACACACACACACACACACACACACACACACACACACAGAACTGAAGTTATCAACTGATATTACATGTGGAACGTGGAACACATACTCAACTGATGCACATAAAAAACGGAAATAACAGAGAACAATAACCGTCTTCTAAAGCTTTTAAAATGCTGCCATACTGCTTTTGTATATAAAGCATATTTAAGATTCCTCTGGCATAATGTCCATTTCCATTGGATAATCCACAAAGGGATAGCTTTTGGCATAATGTTGGTTAGATCATGTTTGTTTGCTACTCATTTCATGTACCTTTGTTTTACACCAAACTGCAAGGGTTAGTCCACTGAACCTTTCTGTCAAATGTATCAATTTGAGATAATGATATGAACGTATCATCTTCACTCTTCTGAGTTGTGTTTGTTTGGGATATTTGCATAAAGCTGCTGTACTTTATGTAGGCTTGGAGAGTTGCAATGAGAGCTAACTAAAAAAGAACGAAAGAGTTTATATTTAAAAACAATCAACAACCCAAAATCCCACCAGCTCCTCCTCTGCTCCCTTCCTCTGGAGCCCGTTGGTTTGCCATTGTGAAGCCCATTGTCAAGCCTGCTTTCATTTGCTTGACAGGCAATGTAGATTTGCCAGGCCAATCATGGAAAAGAGGCCCTGATTGGTCAGATGTCTTCAGGTAGCTGCCAAATGTTAAACTGACTTGTATACTGGCAGCGGATTCTAACCAGAGCAGAGGTTTCCACAGAGCAGATATTCTGAGAGAGCATTTCGCTGATAGCTGACAGTGTCACTACATTTCTAGCTCTATAATCCTGACAGATCTCTTCAAGTGCAACATGTACAGATGTGACACGTTCTAATGAAATCTAACATACGGTATTGCTTTCTATTACCCAAATAATAATTTCAGTATAAGGAGAGGAGCATTATTCTGACCCACACATTTACATTTAGAGACTCACAATGTTTGTCTGGAATTGTCCTTGTGGTTCAAATAGTCCATTTTAGTTTTGAAACTAAGCATCCATCAAATCACTGTGCTCCAGAAGGGCAAGACCCATTTTATTGTTTGTTTAAGGCCATCCAAAACAAACTTCCAATATATCTTATATATATATATATACCTAAATGTAAACCAGCTCTTACCAAACAATGTGACATGATTGGTTAGTTCTTGAGCTTTCCCAGGCCCATTCTAATACAGGTACAAAATAATGTTCCATCTGTGTCCCTCAATTTTGGAATAATCTACAGCAGAATGCCCATAGATTATAAGAAGTGTCTGATTAAATATTATACAGTGAATTGTACTTTATTTTGTTATGTTTTATTTTAGTTTAAGATGTTCATGTATTTATATATATCCCCCCTCCTTGTAATACAGGGCACCTCTGAATGAGACCTTGGTCTCAGTGGGTTTTCCCTATATAAATAAAAGTAATGATTTCTGATGGCTCACATGCTCTCTACCCCTCCCTGGAGACGTACATTTGTGTACAGTTGTTTCAAAACATTAACAGTGGATGGAAGTTAAGATCCTAGAGGTATCACCGAGAAGTGTACGGCTAATTTCCTATGTTTTTGCAGATTTTCAGTTGATATGGATTAACATGCTTTTCCCCTCTTGGTTTTCAGGGCTTCTTCAACCCTATCACTGAGCTGATAAGGACACATGGCAGAGTGTGTGGGTTAGTGAAGACCTTCTACATTAGCACTCTTATCACACACAATGGGGTGGAATCATCAGAAAAAGGCTTGTAGCATGAATAAATACCAGATAGCCTATCTTATATCAACATTACCATCATTATCACTGCATGTGTGCATATGTGCACAGGCTGTGTGCACGTTGCGTGTCGAACTTGTGAGTTTATCACTTCACATCGACATTGTATTCATATATTACATTCACATCGGTAGTGTTGAGAATGGTCTGTTCTTAAAAGATATGGTGTTATATCTAGGCAACAAATAACAGTCCCATTGTGGCAGCTCCCCTGGCGAGAACATTAAAGAGCCCTTCTCTCCTGATCAGCCTGGGTTTGATAGGAAGGGGAGCTTATGAAAGGCAAATTTCTTTCTTAAGAGCACATCAAAGACACCAGGCAGCCTGCATCGTTCCTAGTGCCATATTCAAAGCAAGACGACAAGGTTAGTAGGGAATGAGTGCAGCAAATTGGCTTGGCCATGGTTGGAGTCCCTGCCAACACTTGACAAACTAAATGAGAATTCAGGGATAAACTCCAAAAGACATTAGCGCAGCTTTAGAAGGAATAATGTGCCGGTTGTAGAGGGTTTGTTTTTGCACTGCACCACGATTGAACTTCCCGTATCTTTTAGAAGAGTTTGAATTATGATTTTATAAAACAAATTGTGCAATAATGAATATGTGCATTAATTATTGGTGGCTTTCACAATTGTGAATGAGCCTTTTTCACAGATGCTTGTTAGGAAATGTACATTTGGTGAAGCCCCAGTCCAAACACACAGGTTTAATGTGGCTAATAGAGCACTCAGTATTGTGCTGTGTACTGTACATACCCTGCTTGCTCGGCTCCTCTGTGTCATTTTGCTGCGCCTGTTACAGCAGAGCTGTACAACTGACCCCTTCTTTACAGTTTGTTCTTTTGAGTATGACGTTCTTGTATCGTAACTCTGTGCAGGCTTTAACTCTAGCCGTGTTCTAATCACCTATCATAATTCAAAAGACGCTGGGGTTACTAGTAGGGCATGCGTGTTTTTCTAAATGTGGGAATTTAGCATTTCCCCTGTTTGCAGGCTATAGACAGGAGGAAAGGTTATCTGTCTAGGTTAGTGCGTTCAGGTAAAAACAAGCCCCAGAGATAACAAACAAGCCATTGTTGCTTTAAGCTGTTGAGTCATGTCTTGTGCAAGGCCTTTATGTATGTGGTGTTTACCTCAAAGGAATAGCAAGCGATTGTAAGCTAATACACGTTTTGTCAAATTCACCAAATATCTCCTCCCAGTCTGCTATCTTATCCGTTCTCTGTGCGCGCTGACAAAATAATCTGGTTATCTGGTCCTACACAGACCTGGCTCTGTAAATGGGAGCCAGGTCTGTGTAGGACCACTAACCGCACAGTACAACAATATCCTAGCCTTCGCAATGGTTTCCAATGTGTGGGGCAAGGCTTCTGAGGGAGCACCCTATGCCATTGAAGGGAGAGGTGTTTGAAATTAGCAAACGTTCTTGAGAATGATTTAAGCGGGTTAACTAAACTTAATACAACACCACACTGTCCACTTAGTGCTACAACGCCTTAGCTTTGCTGACAGGCAGTTCTCACTGTGTGTCAGCAACACAGCTAATGTTAGCTTGCTGTACATGTGCTGGTGTGTGAGCGGCAGTGTTTTGTATGTGAGCGCATGTCTTGGTGGGGGCTTGATAGGATGTGTGTGTGTGTGTGTGTGTGTGTGTGTGTGTGTGTGTGTGTGTGACTGCGGGGGGTCAAGCTGAACATGAATGTCTAAATTAATCCATACAGGCTCAAATGGCTCCATTGTAACTGTGGATCATGATGCATTCACATCCGCTACGCCTAATGGGTCTCCACCATGTAGCCTCCACCAACCGCCTCCCAAAACCTCTGTGGAGGTCATCTGGGCTGAAATTGAGGAGCTTCTGAACTCTATCTTTCCTCAGATGAATTGTTTCTCTCATTTGCTTAAAATATTTCATCTTGAATTATTACTCCTGTAATAGAGGGATTTAATTACCATTTCAGGATTTCTTTCCCCATTGCGCCACATTTTTCACGTGAAATGATTCTCATTAAAATAGCACTTAGCAATCTGCAGTGCCTGTGCCTAAAGAGAATGTTGCATTACCTTTTAACCCACTTTATTATGCCAGAGGCACTCAGTGCCTCCAAAAGTTACAGAATTAATTCCATTTGCACCAAATACGTCACATCAAACACTTTATTTCTGACTTTATAACCAATTTATATACACTGATTGAGAGCAAAAATATTCCCCTTGTGTTTAGGGTTGCTCGGAGCCTGTTAGTGATAGTGCTAAGATTATTTATCCATATGGTTTTGTAAACATCCAGTGGTGAGCAGGGCGTTTCCATGATACTCTAGCAGAAGTAGTCTGTGTCACCATTAAATCCCTATGTTTAGAGAAACTACTCTAACAGAAGCTGTCTTTGAATGTGAATCTGAGAAACACGATTGGGCACTCGTATGCCCATACTCTGCATGTGCACATGACCACCATACTTACACAGCCTATGTGTTACTTATGCAGTGCCTGTGCCTAAAGAGAATGTTGCATTACCTTTTACCCACTTTATTATGCCGCATAAGCTCTACTATGCCCCTTGTGGCCATACTTAGACAGATTACAATTAAGTAATTTAACACGTGCTTTTATCTAAAACTGTTACCCATAGCCACCTTTTCAAGTCACTGACCTATTTTTAGCTTTATACATTTGCATGAAACTAGATGTGTTAGGTGCCAAATGTGATTTGCTTCTAAAGTGTTTCTGTCCTCAGGTACTATTTTGCCAGAAGACCAGTGATTGTGATCGCAGACCCTGACATGCTCAGACAAATTTTGGTCAAAGACTTCAACAGCTTCCCCAACAGAATGGTGCATAAGTTGAACACATACACACCATCTCTCACATGTACACAAATATACACAGGCAGGTACAATAAACTGAAATAAAATGTTACATAATGTGCTGTAATCGATTTAATATTTTAACAGTCCATAAAGACACATCTAGGTTGTAGGAGATTTGGCAATTATTTAGCAAAAGGACAATTTCTACTAACAATTTCATGATTAACAAACATCGACAAAGCCATTAATTAATTGTCAACATTGCTTTCTAATCAGGACACCTTAATCAAACAGACCCATGATTAGCGGCCAGCTTCTAAACCAAGCCAACTGTTTTTTCATCAAACCGAGGCCGGAGCTTGCATTGCGGGAGAATGTCTTGTGCTCTCTCTCTCTCTCCATGGCTCTGTGATTCTGGAACAGTCTCTGAGAGAGGATAAGCCCTCCGTGGCCCCGGAGCTGGGAATCAGTATGTCTGTGGAGCATATAGCGTGTCAGTCATGGAGTGCAGGGAGCAGAAAAAGACATGCCATATAAAGGTCACAGGTTTGATGTCAGGCGTGTGTGTGTGTGAGAGAGTCTTGTCCAAGGGAGGATGGCGAAGACACTAGCTCAGTGGCTAGAGAAAATTAGCATTAGCAAAACAAGCAAACGAGTGCAAAAATCCTATTTTGGAATTTATGAAGCACGATAATGAGCTGAACAGAGCGGATTACCACAACAGAAAAGAGCACCGCTACCTATAGCTAGAGGGGCATTGGGGGGTGGCGGGTGGAGCTGCAGCAGAGGAGATCAGAGCAGAGAAATGAAGGCTAGCGGCGCATGGTGCTGTAGCAGTGGCCATCTCAGGCACAAGCTAACCCTTGGCTGACACATGCGTCAGAGAGAGGCCACAGGCCAGTGGGGTCACCCTGCTCCCATCGGCCCCCTCTATTGGCATGGCTCTGCGCTGCAACCTGCCAAAGGGAGATATGTCAAAGGGGAATTACAGAGCAGAGGCCCCGGGAAAATCAATAATATTTGGAAACATTGTACGGCTCCTGCGCTTTGTTTTCACCGTGTTGACACACACACACACAAGCACACTCACATGCATATGCGCACGCTACTTGGACTAGGTTGAAACCTTTCAGCATGCATTTAATTGTGTGCCATGTCTGCTGTTGGTGAGTTAGTTGGTCGTGTGTTGTTATCATATTATATGCACATTTCTTCTTGTTAAAAATTCTGAACAGTTCTTTTGCTACGAACTACTGTAGGCTTATTGCAACATAGTGGAATAAATACAAAACACAAATAGCCCACTGCACAAACACTATTTCAGTATTTCAGTTCATGGAGTTACTTTTCTGAGAAATATGCTCCAATTATAATTTACTGTGGCAGTTTCTAAATGTAACGTTACACTCCTTAGTGTCTGGAATTACCCTTGTGGCTAAAAGCAAGAAAAGTATTTTGGTTTTGAATGCTGCCCCTCCCCCTTTGGCACAATTGACTCCCATCGTGGTCTACCCATCCCCCTATTATGTTTTAAATGTAAACAATGAGTGGAGAGGGGGTTTTGGGGCACTATAAACAGCCATGGCAATGTTATGGGTAAAACAAAGCAAGATGTCTGTTGTGTATTCATCTTTTGCTTGTAGAAAATTATAATATTGAAAATCAGATGTTCACAAGCATTCACTGCACGGCAATGTCCTTTAGCACACCTCTAAACCTTCGCTGTAATCTGTGGCTGAAGCAGGGAGTCAGCAAAACAATGTCCATGTTTTTGTTTCCCTATAGTTACTGTCATTTGAATTATTATCAAAGCTGAATTCAAAACAACACAACGCTACACCATGTACATATAATCCACTTGCTACGGCTGTGAAAAAGCAATAGTGTGTATCCTTACGAAGGTGCCTGCTCCTGTTGTATATGTCAGTGGACCTGGTCTCTAAAGATGTGGCTATGATGAAACCGATCAGGAACAAAACAACAAGACAGGCTGCTCTCCCGTCTATTGTTGAGATGGCTTGACAAGCCACTGTGGTGGAGAGCAGGAATGACATGATACAGTAATGACCCTAGTGATTGATGGAGGAACTGTTTAGAGCAGAACCCTTTGTGAAGAGAGAGAGGGAGAGTATAATTAATCAAACTATAATTAATCTGCAGTTAAGAAAGTGGAGAAGAAAATGTATAGTGTGTTTTGACGTTGATCAGTATTGTTTTCTCTGGTGTTGCATTAGGAAGAAAAATAGGTTCAGCAGCATCAATAGAAAGTGAATTAGAGGAGCATAAAAACTTGTTTTATTGTTGCAAATGTTGTAGTAAGCTTTCTTGTCATATGCTGTGCCCTTGTTCTTACTCCTCAGTTGTAGCGTACACAGAACCACACATTCATCTTATGTTTAATAGGTAGGTGCAAACCTAATACTATTGCCAGGGGAGGAGTAAATCAGAGTGCCGTCCACCTAGAAGTACATAAATAGAGGAGTGTACTTTTAGTTCTTTAGACCATAATGCTTATATGAATATGCATGCAAGCATCAATTTGTCCTTATACTGCACTTACTCCCGCACAAGCATTAGCGGTATACTGTAGCCTTTGAGCCTATGTTTAAGCGCTGGTGTGCTTCTGCCCAGACTATCCAGGCTATTAAATTTTCCACCAAGCCCACGAGTGACTGTCTGCTGCTGCTGAGGAATGAACAGTGGAGGAGGGTCCGGAGCATCTTGACCCCCACCTTCAGCTCAGCCAAGATGAAAGAGGTGCGTGAGGTCTTTTCTTTGCTCTCAGGCCTGTTGTAGTCTCCTGTATGAACGGTACTCGGCATGCACAGCGTTGCTCTCGACAGTAATCACAACGTTATTCAGAATGTCAGCGTTCTGAATAATTCAACGTCATAATTCTGTGGTAATTGACTCTTATTATTCAGTATCTTCAGAGAACTTTAAGAGACACTGAAGAAGGTTTAATTTGGTTCAAACTAACCAGGTGTGCTGTAGCCATTCACAAATACAGCATACCTGTTTAGTCCAAAATAATTTGTCCAGAACTAACATGGTTCTATACTAAATGATTGGTCTAAAACTGATGAATGTTTTTAAAGTAAATCATTATTTAATTTTCTATTGTACAGGTTGATAAGCTATAGTATAAAAACAGTTCAGTGTAAAGTATCCTGTGTAATTATCCACATTGTGTTATTAGGGCTGTGTGCGTGTGTATATGTGTTAAAATTGTAATTGCAGTTAGTCACCATAGGAACCTTAATCACTGGTCTTAAGGTAATGATCTTAAGTTGTGTGTGTAAAGAATGTGGTTCAAAGGTCTAAATCGTGTATATCACTATAATATTGCTGTGGGTCAATTAACTGAAAAACATTTTTACAGGAACAGTTTAGAAAATATATACTGGTTTTAAATTAATTCAAAATATACATAGACTGTATTTTAGATAACATTTTAGACAAGATTTTAGATAATAGCTCACTTATTGATGTCTCTCACAACAAAATAATAACAAAACACCTTCAAAATATCCTTATTGGTGTCCATGTGAATGAAGCCTGCGCCTTAATACCCCATTCAATTAGGCTATTAAGTTAGGCTATGTATCTGCAAAATTACTACATTTAAAGCAGTGTTTACATTTGCATATTTAGAAGAAGCTGTTATCAAATTGGTTTACAATAGATGAATACTGTAGGCCATACAACAGTTATACTGTAAGCAATCAACAATATGTTAGAATAATAATGACAGCAACCATTTAGATATACTGTACATTTTACGATCTATTTACATTCATTCCTCGCAATAATTGCTAACAGCGTAAATACCAGCCACGTGTTTATTCTTCTAAGAGATAATCCTACCACAGAGTACAAAAGAGAAGGTTATTATAAATTAAATTAAAACATTTCTAAAAGTTATTATGGTAACAGTGCCAGTTTCCATAGTAACACTCCTGATAAATTAACCTGTACAGTATATTAGCCTTTACTGTATATGCGACAGATGCAGATTCCTGGTCTGAAAGTGTGCTCGGTATGACAGGCGTTAGGTCCCCTCTGCCAAAGCATTATTAAACTGAGCTCCTTTATAATTATGATGTGCTTTTACTAAAATGGTGTTTAATATACTGTACTGTAAAATATAGTCAAGATAAATCCAGATTCAAAACATGGGCATTTATACCTTTAACCGCCACACCGGGTCAAATGTACCTGTTATCAAAAATTCGTATATTTTCGACAAGTTTATTATTTTTGCGCAGCCACCTTTTACACATTCTATGTTGCTAGGCGACGGTACACAAGTGTGTCATCGAAATCTACATCATTCATAATATATAACAGTAGATTCTCACAGGGTCAGCTGGCCACACACAATGCGTAACATTTGAAGAAAGCGCTTTTGTCTGTCTGATGTTGCAGTCAGCAAATGTGCACTGGCTGCTCGTACATAGCATGTAGCTCCGTACGAGCATCCTTGGATGTGACACTTATAGAGTTGAATGGACTTCTATGTGAGGGGTGTATACTGGGGAAATAACAGTGAGATGGAAAGTTTCTGGTTCGAGCATATGGTTCAAAACATTTCTCATTCTCAACGCTTATTTATCAGACAACCGATAATACTTAAGTATTACGAAACAATACAGTTTGCAAAGTCAATAGAAACTGAGATTTACATAATGCACTTGGCCCGCTGCTCGTGAATAACGGAGCGGTAGTTCACAGTTAGCACTCTGCTTTTGTTATTTTACGAAGATGATAATACAATTTAATAATAATTATTTTAGATAGGCTTTTCTGAGTGTTTTCTTACTTGTTCAAATTTAAAGTAAATTAGTCGTTAGGAACATCCCTACTGGTACCTGCTGTGTCCATCAAGGAAGAGGTGAGTTTTCTAGCTGCGCTTCAAAAGTTAACTCCGAGTAAAGTTGTGGGAGCGAGGTTAATGACAAATCTGTTAATTTCTCCGCTGTGAGCCGTGTCTGTCCGCACAGTTTTGCCACTCTGACAGCGTTGAATTCAGCGCGTCTGAACTTACAGCATCAACAGCGTTTTGAGTGCAGACAGGGAGAGACTGACTCTGACCCAGTGAACAAGAAAAAGTACCTACTGCTTTCAAAAATAAAAAAAATAAGTTTAACCGACTAGTATTTCTGGTGTCGACTAGTGAGGCTGGCAACGTTTAACCGACTAATCATGCACATCCCTAGTGTGCACACAGAAAATTGCATTCTATCCTGTAACCTTGAGTCACGTCAATAATAACCTGGGTGTTTTTGCTTTTGTATGGTAGCTACTAAAGTCGAAATGCTTCAATTGTATTTTAATTTAAATTATAATAATAATTGAAATCTAAAACTCCACCGTTGTCATTCTTCATCATGTTATTATTCCAGCCTCTTTGCTCGTATTAATTGGCCCAGTCAGCAGGCTCAAAGGTCGCACAACAGGAAGTAATTTTAAAGGAGATAGACAGTGTTGCGTCAATTCCGTTAATAATGTTTAATGAGTTTAATGCGTTAAAGCTCCCAGCCCTTATATATATATATATATATATATCGAGAGAGAGACTTCCTCCAACCCCTTAGCTTATCACCTTCCTCCTACACTGCTACTGTACTTGTCTCAACGCCCTACCGGTGCTCGCCCATGAAGGAGATGCAGGTGTTGAGCTCTCAGCTCCACTGCCCCCTGCTGTCCTGTAGGAGGTAATAATAGGCCGAGCTGGATTCACTGGATGTTTACTGACTGTTCAGTCCAACCCCATTGCATTCAGAACAGTGTTGTATGTGTTCGTTGAGCATACGTGCATGTGTGTGTGTGTATCTTGAGGTCTGAAATTAGCTCTTTCAGATGTTTACCATATTCACACCACTTTATGTCCTGCATAAGTGTCTCTCATATAGAGACCAGACTGACTGCAGTGAGTCACTCCATTTTCTTTTGTGAGGGAGTGGAATGTATGAACATGTTTTATTCTCGTAGAAGGATGAGTGTGTGTGTGGTTTTTGTGAACAGTTGTGTTACAATGTGGCCTCCATACTTTGAATTGGAACATTAATAACTGTTATGTGACGTCATACCGTGAGCTTGTGTAGATACTGAATCATACACACACACACAGACTCATAATAATGAACACTAATCCAAGATTTAGCATGGGAGACTGAATTCAGTGGCAGTAATCTTGTGCTGTTATGAAATGCATCTTTTATGAGCCCATACAAATCTTTATATGTTTTGCCAAACAAACATTTGACTCAAATGTTAGCTTGTTGCCCTGCAATTTATGGAGTCAATCTCTTTTGTGGGTTTCTTGTTTAAGATCGACACTTAGTAAGTTTATTTATATAGTGCTTTTCACAGATATAAAATCACAAAGCGCTTTCTTTACATTAAAACATCAACATGATGGGTAATAACCAGCAGGAGACCCCAAACCTCCCTTTCCCGAGCCACATTAGCCAGCTCTGACTGAGGGATCCCGAGGCGTTCCCAGGCCAGTGTGGAGATAAAATCTCTCCACCAACCATGAGAACCAACACCACAAATTAAAATATAAAACAATAAGACTATTTAAGAGTTAACAAAAGCCTGTGTAAATAGAAATGTTCTTTACTTCTTTATAAAAATATCCAATGTATCTGATTATGTGCTCATTGGTGGTTGCTCATATTCTGGGCTTCTATGATAAGGGATTGGAAGGCATACTAAGGCTGACACTCATAAAAAGCAATGGGTCTGAAGGAATACAGTTACTGCAGACTCCGCCCCCAGCAGGTGTGTTAGGGCCCCTGGAGTTAATCCACAGTTCCATAATGGTTACACTTTCAGGGTTAAATATAGGGGAATACATATAGCTGAGTATCTTACTTGCTTATAGCTTTATCAATACATTCAATTAGGTAAATGCAGGGTTGTAGCTAAGTGGGGGCCAGGGGTGGCCAGTGCGACCCAATTACAATCGCTAGGTATTTATAGGTCCTTATAAGATAGTGTGTAATATTAGACAATGTATTGGGCTTACTGAGAGGCATTCACTAGTCTATTTAAATTGTATTGTTGGAAATATGTTTGTGTAGCACTGCTAGCTATTGTAGACATACGCCTTGCCTTGACTCCCTGTTTCAAGAGGAAATACAGGATTGGATGGCTACCTATCACTGTCCTGCAGATGTGCACCATGGTAGACATATTCAGTTGTCAATAGGCACAGGTACAGTGTACCTGTAAATCTGACTTTTGCTCATTCTTTCCAAACTTCCCGAAGTTGCCCACTGTTACTGTAGTCCAGTCTGCCTGGCAGTGGAAGTCTTCCAGCAGATGTGGAATGCGCCCTGTTACTGTAGCCAATGTATCTCTGAACTAAAATCAGCATCTTATCTCAGCCAGAGTCTAAAGATCTTATCTTTCCAATACCTTTTTTTAATCTATCCTGCTTATTGCTGGCATGAATAGAGAGCTGAAAAAACGTTTCATCCTTCTGTTTCACGACAGTGTACAGCAGTCCTTCAAGAAGACACCAGAGTAGAATAAAGTCCATCGTCTATCCAGGAGCATGGTAGTGTAATGGAGCCAGTAAATGTAAACATGAATAAACCTTGTTATCACATTATGAAGCTGCATTGCTCACACACACACACACACACACACACACACACACGCACACACACACACACACACACACACACACACACATTGAGAGGGCTAGATAACAAAGGGATAGCTTTTCTATCATCTGTCTTTGCTCCGTCACACCTCCCTGCCTCTAGTGCTTCACCACATAGTGTTTCTGTAATTTCCCTGGTCTGAGATGGGATCAATACCGCCATCACTAGCCTAGCGCTGGCCCACCACAGCTCCTCTGGTGGAAGATGGAGAAAAGAAACGTACTGTAAAATCACCCCCTTTTTCACATCACATTCCCATCTCTGATTGGCTGTTATTTCGGACCCCCTGTTGCTCTCGTCTATTTCCACCGTTCCCTACAACCGGGCTGACAAATGCAGTGTTTGTGGCGAATCCAGAGCAAAGCCTGAGGCCTTTGATCTTGCATTCATGCTTCCTATTCCTATTTGTCAATCTATGTGAAGTTTTGATGTTTTTTTTTGTGTTTTTTGAGAACGGATGCTTGATGTTTGGCCCTGATTCTAATTTTCCAGGTTCATTATGTTGCATCTAGCATGCTTGCATTAGAGCTGCCCATTAATGAATAAATTAATTAATTAGATCTCGTTTGATCCATCATAATCAGCCATCGTTCCCACGCAGTAATAACCTCAGTAATGGTGCTGACTTTAATGGGATTTTAATTGATTTGGCTGATTTGGCGAGTTTGTTGTGTCTTGCCTCAGACAGGTGCTGGTGCAGATGAAGCAAGCTCATGCTTGACATTAACGTACACATTCAATTTTTTTTGCCCTTGCTCTGTAAATACATAAACAAAATGGCACCACTCACAACAACAATGCCCTAGGCTTCTCAATGTGTTTCAATGTTTTCAAGCTCCAGTTAGGAGCTTTTGATGGAGTGTTTTTTGATTTGATCTTGAAGTTAGCAAGTGTTCTTGAGAATGACTGAATAAAGTGTATTAATAGAACTGTATGTTTATTATAGATGGTTCCCCTCATCAACACGGCTACTGAAGGTCTGATTAACAAACTTGATAACTACGCAGAATCTGGAGAGGCGTTTGACATCCACAAGTAATTTCAATCACTTAAACTTGTAAACTTGTATACTGAAAATAACTCTCTGCTGGTAGCATTTGGTATACATTCATTCTTACGGCATAATAGTAAATACAAATATATTACAGTGTACAGTATATACAGTTTACATGTATACTTTGATGTTATAATTTCTATAGAGTATATTTGCTGTTCTGCTCTATTCATGCTTATATACTAATGTTGAGAGATGAAAAAGATTGAATTAAGCAATTTAAGGATTCAACTTTGAATTAAATGTTTAATGTTCAGTGCACTTACATCTTTTTTTAATCTGCAAGCACAGCAATTAAAACACTTGCTGACATAATATTAAACTCCTAAACAAATGACAATAAAACAAATTCAGGTCCACTCTAAAACAAGTGTACAGTAGTTAGTAGTACCGTTAATAATGCATGTTGTCTTGTGTTGTGATCTGCAGGTGTTTTGGGTGTTTCACTATGGATGTCATTGCCAGTGTAGCTTTTGGCACCCATGTGGACTCTCAGAATGTTCCAGATGACCCATTTGTCCTCAACGCCCAGAAATTCTTTGCTTTTACATTCTTTAGGCCAATCATGCTTTTATTCAGTGAGTTATACCTATTTGGACTCAAATGTTGTTTACAGCAGATGTTCTCAAAATGGGAAGTTGTGAGTTCAATTATATTATTAATATTAAAGGGATACTAACCCAAACGTAATAAGTGTATCAGTTACTCACTCTTCACAGGCTGCAATGTTGCTGCACTGTAGCTTGGCATCGGATCAAACAAATAAAAGTTTCTGCTATTATTATTGTTTTAGGTGAAGTATTCCTTTAATCTAGCTGTGGTTGTAGCACACCAATAAAATGTGTCTGTGTCCCTGTAGTGGCTTTTCCTTTCATCATGGCTCCTTTGGTGGGTCTCATCCCCAACAAAAGAATAGATGGGATGAACGAGTTCTTCATCAGTTGCATAAAGAAGATTATCAAGCAGAGAGATGAGCAGCCTCCTGCACAGGTGTGTGCGTGTTTGCATTGTATGTGTGTGCACAAAATCATAAATCCATTAATATCTTTCTAAAATCCACAAATGACAGAATTGTTTTTAGAAAATTGGCTGTAAAATAAAATGAGTTGTGCCAAATAAAACCAGGAGGCTGCCAGGTGCCAAAAACAGAAGTAAGCTTGAATGTGGATATACTGCAGTTAACTTCTAATCATTTTAAATTCCCTTCCACTTATCCGCTATAGACGACCAGCAGGATTCCCATCATGGCCAAGAAACAGAAGGTGTTATTTACCCTGTTTTAATGGTTGGTTGCAGATTTGTCCAAGGGTTATTCATGATGGTCTATGATAATTCACAGGCAAAACATTTACATCGGTAGCAAACTAACAAAATCAATTAACAAACTGTGTTCTGCCTAACTATACTGAAAAGCACCTAACTAAGGTAGGTTAGTGGCCTACAAAATAAGAGTATGATCATGTAATTCTAACATACACTAAGTACATGTACAAACTAAGGCATAAACCTAAATAATGATGTTTATAATTAAACATGGATAACTGTATCAATAAATCTGAATATAATTGTGTAATATTTTGACTGACCATCTTATAAATGTGTTTTATTCTAGAGGAGGCGGGACTTCCTGCAGCTGATGCTGGACGTGCGGAGCAACAAGGAGTGTGTTCCTCTGGAGCAATTTGACATGGTCAGCCACGCAGATGAGCTGGCACACCCACACCAGGCCACGCCACTGGAGCCCGGCAACGGCCAGCGTCACCATGGCGACCCGCCCAGCACACGTCAGCAGAAGAGGATGATGAGCGATGACGAGATCATGGGCCAGGCCTTCATCTTCCTCTTGGCGGGCTACGAAACCAGCAGCAACACATTGGGCTTCACCTGCTACCTGTTGGCCCTCCACCCAGAGTGTCAACGCAAGGTGCAGCTAGAAGTGGACCATTTCTTCACTCGGCATGTAAGTGCACTCCGACTGTCAGTTACTAGTTTTTTACAATCTGTTCTTTTCCGAGCATAATATATATTTTAGCTATAATTTTTAGCTATAGTTTCCGGTTTTGCGTTCCACCTTAAAATTGATCTGCTGACCTGAATGTCTGCAGTTCCGTGGCAGATAAATTGAGGCGCTGTAAATAAAGATTGCATTTTAGAATTCATAAGATTATTTAGATTACATGTAGTGCAAAATATATAGCCTATACATTTTTCAACGTTATCTTTATCTTATATAGTCTAGAGCCTATCTTAAATTGAACTAAGGGTTATTTACAGGGCCGGCCCGTGCTACAGACAAACAAGGTGGTCGCTTGGGGCCCCAGAATATCAAAAGGCTCCCAAAATATATCAATTCCATAGTCATTTAAAACAAATCTGTTTGATCATTTGCGCTGCATGCTTCCTTCTGCATAATCGGCGGTAGCGGTAACGTAGCGCGAGCGCTCCTAATCCTTGCGCACACACACGGGCCAGATTCAACTAGCCAGTCGGTAAATGAAGGAGAGATGGTATTTATGATTTATACTGTAGCAGCTAGTTAATTTGTGTAAATATATGTTATGAGTCTAGCTGTAGCCTATATGTTGCCATTTAGCAGACTGTATCCTGTGTTTAGGCCTATATGCAGAGCTGACTGACAGTAGCATTGTGGACATGATGCCAGTTGTCAGATAATGATTATTGATAATTCTAGGCAAGCCAGAGCTCTTCTAGACTTCAAACTCAATATTCAATACATACACCAGTTATCATAGGCAAACAGCATTCTGTTAGAGTAATGACAGCAGAAGTAGGCTATGCCATTAGCACACATTACCTAATATCATACAGCCCTCAATAACTGCAAAAAGCCTAAACATCTGCAAAGTGCAAATGGAGATGATCTAAGAGGTTTAAAATATATATAACATAGATATGGATGGCTCAGATATTCAGAGGAGCCAACAAAGGGACACAACATGGACCCTCTGCTGAATACACTGCAGGTGTGGAAGACATCCACCCTCTCCAATTGTTCATTGTAATGTTGGGGAGAGACACTATGTCATGTTGGGCTAAATCAACATTGTCTTCTAGATCCTTTTGTTCCTGAGCCAAATAATCATTACAGTGGAACACAGAATGTTTTAACTTAGGAGCACGTGCGCTCTTTGGAAAAAAGTCAGTGTAGAGCCCTGCCAGCTGTATTCAAGGCGAACAGAAAGAATATATATGTGCGTGATGACTTGCACTACATACACGCAGCCAGTGCTAAGCAGTACGGGCTGTTTTCACATGCCACAATTTTATCAACTCTCTCACCTAACAAAAATGTAAATGCTTAATATTATGTATTTTGTCAGCTTCCTCTGCTAACAAAGTCAGTAATGTCCTCTGTGGAACTTGGCTGCATCTAATTCATGGGACCACAGTGCTAGTCACACGCATATACCAGAGCGCTACTGACACCTACTGGCGGACATTAAATATAACCTTCATAAATTATAGTACTAACAGAAAGAAAATATCACACTTGAGAGTTTTGTTTTGTTATTTAACTGTGATTTCACATTTCTTGTTTGTATAAAGGCTAAAAGGTGAACATTTAATTATATGTTTTTTTATTTCTAAAATATTGTAGTTTCATAGGAGGTTTCATAGACTTGGCAAATGCATTTTTTCAGAAGTTTGTAAGTATTCCGTTGTGGGTGTTTGCTATCAGATTTCTGAGGCTTATATTGTTCATATCAATATTGGAATTATACCGTATCGACCAAAATTATGATATATACCGTAATATGAATTTTGGCCATAACATCCATCCCTAAATAGACCTAGTTGATAATAGACAGCCTGCTCACCAAACCTAGCCTAAGCTTCATAGACACACTAGGCCTATAGCCTGTTTAGTTACGCTGCAATAGTAAGGGTAACAAACAGAAAGAGAGCTGTACATTTTCTTTTTTTATCCAACTGTATATAAACTGTACAAGGAAATAATTTTAAAGAACACGTTTTACCTATGCCCCCATTTGATAAATCCAACTGTATTAGTCATAACTTTGTTGCTTGCCTGAATTGTTGATAGATACAGTATGTCATGGCCACAGTGCTTTAAACATGGATAATATTATGTTAATACTGCACTATCACTGCAGCGCATCATCAGCAGATTACACAGACAGTGCGGGGTGGACAAAGAGACAAGTCTATCGCATAGCAAACCCTCGGCGCCTTCACGCCGGCTACCACCACAAGTATATTTCAGACCTGTGGGAAACAAATGTCGTCCAATCCTCTTTCCAAAAGAAAATATAAACAACATACCGAAACGAAAAAATCCTATCAAACAAGATGTAGGCTAGATTAATTTGACAAGAACAGCATCTTGCATCATATGCAGGTTTCATGCCATAAAGTGATCTGCTAATAAGTGGTCTGTTAGAAACTGATTTCTGTCCACGAGAGCACACACAGCCCTATATTATAACCAATCTAATCATTTTTACCAGTATATATATACAGTATATATATATATATATATATATATATATATATATATACGTATATATATACGTATATATATATATACTTTAAATATATACGTATATACAGTATCTCACAAAAGTGAGTACACCCCTCACATATTTGCAAATATGTGAGCATATCTTTTCATGTGACA
>JAODUE010031332.1:0-21240 GCA_027564755.1 Amblyopsis hoosieri
TGTGTGTGTGTGTGTGTGTGTGTGTGTGTGTGTGTGTGTGTGTGTGTGTGTGTGTGTGTGTGTGTGTGTGTGTCCCTTTACTGTGCGGCTGTGCTGACGCCATGGGCAAAGGTTCCAAGCAGATGAGATCTGTCCAGTCTGACTCAGTTCTGTCTGCTCTTGTTCTCCGTGAACAGCACGTCTTTCTGCTGTTGCTTTTTTTCCACACCTCAGATCTTTGAGTGGGTACCCACCGATGGGTGCCCTCTCTGATGGGGCAGGGCAGATCCTCACACCCAGCCCCCTCAGCTCTGCAGGGAGGTTCCACAGAAGGTTTCATCTCCAGCTGTGAAATTGGACCGCTTAGCTCATTTTCCTCCTTCACTGACACCCAGGGTCAACTGTCAAATTTTTTTTGATGGTTTGTTACTTGGTGATTTTTGGCTGTGGTGTAGTATAAACAAGAATGTACTGCCCAAACAATACATACTTTGGTGAAGGGAGTTAATATTTAGATAATTATTATATGTATTGGTGGGGGGATAAAAACAATGCATTGCACTCTAATGGATATAAACACATTTTAGTGTCTTCAAATAAACATTGTTAGGTGTAACACTGGAAATGTATTACTGTGACACTATATTAAATTTCAGTAGCTATTGTAAGATATATTGGTCAGTTTCTTTTTCTTTATTGTACTATAGGTCTAGTTGTTTTGTGTTATGTGCTAATTTGAGTCTCATCGTTGTCAGGGCTCTTAGACACGGCTATTGATTGAGATTTCATATCTTGGTTGGAGTCTTTCCCACTTGCATAGCTGGTTTGCTAAACTAAGTATCGGTGTTACTTTGAAACCGCATATTTAATGGTTTTGACATGAACCATGACACTCTTGGTACAAATCCCTTTGCATGTTCTAATTACTCACTGCATTCTTGCACAGTCAAGCCGTTTATCTAGTGTGTGAGTGTGAACTATATGAGATATGGTGGCTTGTTTTCCCTCTGGCTACCTTTTTGACATGTAAAGGAACACGTGCTTTTCTGTCCTTCTTTTTTGTGTGTGTATTTTGTATGAATACAAAGTTAATTAGGTTTAAATAACAAAAAGCCACTATTCTGTTATTTTATTTACATATTAAATTATTTACTCGCCTTTTGTGTTCTAGTGGCACACACCCATGAAACGGACATAAATATTACAGGTGGCCACCACATATCTGTGTGTGTTTGGCTTCACTAAGCAGAAGGAGGCACCTGCCAAGGCTGCTTCAGGCTTCAGCCTCTGTAATGGCTGCCGTCTCGTCCAATACTGGCTATGTGGCTATAGCATGCCTAATCTTTTCTTTGCCGCAAGATATGATCTTGTATGAGAGGGATTAGGATTAAGGTGTGCGCGCAGTTGGGTGACATTCTGCAGCCTGTGTGTGAAGTATGTAAATAAACCCATGGTGCTTTTACTCTAGACAAAGACCACATTCCTGATTCTACTAAACCCAGGGGTTTAATTGGCTTTCTCTACTGCCTTGTCTGAACCCCACCCCCCCACATCTATCTCCACAGAATGAAGAATTGGATAAAAAGTATGCCGGCCTTTTGGAAAAGAAATGGACTTCAGTTATCAGATTACAAAAGAAGGTGTGGTGGTTTTTGTCCTCCCCTCAAGAACGCATATGGGCATTGTAAATGACCCCTGTTTCTATTGTCTCATCTACACTTTACTGTGAATAGAACAGTTGCCAGGGAATTAAAAGTATTCCACTCTCCTGCTGCAGGATATATTTTGTAACACCAACATAACTCCATTTTCTAAATGTCCTCGAGATGAGATAATCCCTTTTGTGACACGTCCATGATATGTAGACGTGTGAATGTCTGTTGTGGTAACATTGCTCGCATGCTCCCTCCAGGTGATGGAACTTGAATCCAAGCTGAATGAGGCTAAAGAGGAAATCACCCTGGGCGGGCCTGTCACTCAGCGGCGCGACCCCAAAGAGTGGATCCCGCGCCCGCCGGAGAAGTACGCGTTGAGCGGCCACCGCAGCCCAGTCACCCGCGTCATCTTCCACCCGGTCTTCAGTGTCATGGTGTCGGCCTCGGAGGACGCCACAATCAAGGTGGGGCTGTAGATGGGGCTCCTGTTAAATAGTGTGTCGTCATGAAGACGGGACATTGCACCAACCTCTTTGTTTTCCCAGTGTCTTTTCATGACAAACATTTAGATCTTATGGTATAAAAGTTTCCAGAGATGGATTACACACACGCACGCGCGCGCGCACACACACACACACACACATACATTTTAGAATAAAGCGTATACGAATAAAATGGCAGGAATTGCAGTTTATTTTTTAAACGATGCACAGATTGAGGATATACTTGTAATCGGTAACACCAGTGCTGGATTGTTTGCCTCATTGCACCATTGATCAGTAGTGTGTGATTTTGTTTGTCGATTCAATAGTATCACTTCTATTAACGAACCACATGGAATGGTTGGCTACGGCCACACTGCACCACATCTATAGCCGTATTTGTGCCTTATGCTTTATTCATGAATCATGAAACCGATGCTTATGTTACTGGGGCTCAAGCCCCGCCTTCCTGGACAGACAGACGCACTTTTCTTCTACGTTCTTCCTGCTTCGTTTATGGCATGCCTTAACCCTGGCTGCCCTGCCACAACCACCTAGCCTTGTGACACCATCCTGATCTCGCAAGCTTCCAGTACGCCTTCGCCGCGATACCGGTGAACAAAGGCCGAGGTCACGATAGTGGCTGAAAGAGGCATCTAACGATGTATTTCAGTATGAAAGTGAGTCCGGACAACCTGGAAATCGGTGCATTTCAAGTCTGAACCTCAATGTGGTTTTTGGCACCTACGGGGATTATTTTCAGCCAATCTCCTGTCAAGTTTTTTTTTTTTTTTTTTTTTTAATATTTAATGCCTGCCCTTTTTCTAAATGGTTTCAACCACCCACTGTTGGGTCTATCTTTAAATGTGTTCTGCTTTCATGCCTCGTCTTGCCTGACTCCTCTGTGCCTCCCTCGTGCCCTACTTTTCCCATGAGCAACCCTGTAGAGTCTTCAATAGGGGGAGGTGAACCTAATGCATTCATGCTACTCATTGTGTGTTCACCAGCTCTCTTGCCCGTTGGCTCTCTACCTCTGACATTTTTGTGAGGTTGCTTCTGGTCAGACACCCATCCTCCCACTCATTAGTATGCGGGGTGTAACTTCCATAGGCTTCTGTTTCTCTGTGGTCAAATCTTTCTTCTTTTTTTTAAACCCTCTGATTATCATTTTCCCAAACTCCAGGTTTCCCTCTTTCCATGATCCTGCTCTGTTCTTCTGCCAACACGGCAGGTCTGCGCATGTAGCTGTATGCTTACAGTTGAGGTCAGTCCTCAACCTTGGCAGTATGTAAATCAGCATGTTGCACTGCTCCGTTTTTGCATAGGAATGACAGGACACAAGAAACAGAAGCCAGGTTAATGGCAAATTGCTGTCAACTTGCTTACTTATTCCTTTTAGAACTGTACATTCATCACATTTCTTTCAATTATCAGGAGCTTTTCAATGTCTTGAGAATAATTAAAAATTCCTTGTCAGCAAAATAAATTGTTCTGTTAAAATGCATGCATCTTATGCATGTGAGATTTGCTCAGCCAATACTCTGGGAATGTGCCTGTGACTATCAATCCAGTCCCGCTGAGTCGCACACAACCTGTGGACATGTGATTAGATATTTTATAGGAGCAGCTAAACATTGTGAGTAGGCCTGTCACGATAATTACTATATCGACTTATAATGCGATATGTGGACTTAGACTCGATAATTTTTCAGCTTCGCTTTACATGGCACGCTACTTAACCCACATACTGTAACGATGTCACAAACATTTGAACTGCGTCACTTTCTGCTCCTTATGAGAACGTAGTTCACAGCCAGCTGTTGTGTCATGCATGCTATAAGACAAGTGTGTTGGATGCTTGTTTTGTAGCGACAGCAGTAGGTTACTAATATATTAAAAGGTTCCGTGTTTCAGTTAAACTACCTCTCTCCCTGCTTCCCTTGTTGACTCCTTTACACTGGATTACTTGGTCAGCCGTTCCACCCTTTTCTTGACTGCCCTTACATTGTCGTCTTCAGTCATTTATCGCGATTATTTCTGGGACAATATATCGACCAACAAAAAACTGTTATCATGATAGGCCTATTTGTAAGTGAACTTATTTATTATCTGACCCATCTTTTTATCAAATGGATGATGAAGAATAGCATTACTTATGTTATCCATTTACATGAAGCCACCTTAGTTTTCTATCTCTACTACCTTTTTATCTGTTATGTTTCACAGGCTGAGTATAGGAAATAATTGTAAAAATGTACATTTCTAATATAAAATACTGCCCATCAGCAACCTCAAGAGGTCTTGTGTTAGTTGGGAGAGCTTATGGAGAGAGATTGGAGGATGTTCTTGGCAGCAAGGAAATCTCAAATATCCCCCCCCCCGCCCCCCCAAGCCAAGAGAGGCTTATCACTGCATGGCAAAGCTGTGTCTGGCTGAAAATGTGATGAATAACATAGTCACACCCACTACTGTTTGTGTCTTAACTTCTATCCCACATGTTGATTACGTCTCTTGGCTTATCACCTCAGCGTTTGCATAACCACCACCATTATCAGAAATGATGTTTTGCTTGTCCTATAACTTCATATCCTGCAAATGAAAATACTAAATGTATATATTTACACACTATATACAGGGATCGCCTGTATGCTTAGTCATTTTACCAAGGTGTGGGTAAAGGTTTTCTTAATGCCATGGCTGTAATACTTTTCCCCTGGGGTGAGGAAGTGTGTTCTGACTGCTGTGATACCTGCAAAAAAATAGGCTGGTACTGGTGCCGATGAAGGGGTATTTTGGGGCTTTGTAAGGGGAATATAGTGGTTACCGGTTGAAATTAATGTAAAATGTATTCTGTGCATGTTAAAAAAATGAATTCTGAAAGTATGCCCTTTTTAAATTTTAATGTTTGATTGCCTTGGGGCGCTAAATTTTAAATAAATTAAATCAGGCAAGTGGTTTATAGGTTAATGTGTGTGTGTTTGTGCTCTTAAGTCACTCCTCGACTCAAGGCATTGTCAACTAGAATATTATATAGGGTTTATCCATGAATGAACCATGTCAGTTGTGAAAGGGCAGTGTGTTAACTGCGTTTTGAGAATTTGTATGTGTTTGGTTGTGAATCAACCTGTACGTGTTGTGTGTTTTTGCCAGGTGTGGGACTATGAGACCGGGGACTTTGAGCGCACTCTGAAGGGCCACACAGACTCTGTGCAAGACATTTCCTTTGACCAAAACGGTAAACTGCTAGCCTCCTGTTCTGCAGACATGACCATCAAGCTGTGGGACTTCCAGGGATTTGAGTGCATCAGGACCATGCATGGTGAGACTCATTTCTGTAGTTTCTAATGGAGATGATGTTTCCCCATTCCGTCTGCAAGTGGAATATGCTGCTTTGGTGTTACCAGCTGGGGCTGAGATTGGCAGGAAATAAAGCTTATGATTGTCTTGCAGATGGTGATGTGGCTTTATAGTTCCCTAGAGATTAGTGCTATCAACAGAACAAAATGTAATGGTTTGAGCTTGGTATGAATATAGAACTGTGTTTTCTCTGTATGTGAATATAGCTCAGTGTTTTGTCTATGAACATGAACTCCTGATATTCTGATTATTTTATCATTATTTGTTGTGTAATAGAAGTGCTTCTTAAAGATGGGGTTTAGAGTCAAAGCTCACATCTTGGATGATGTATGTTGTATGTCAACGCACAAATGCTTCTTCTACATCTAGTCAATGCAGAGTTTACATCGTAACTTGACGCCGTGGTAACCATGTACACTTCAGCCCTGGTCTGTTGGACACATCCACAAGACTGTTGTTGGCTGCGTCGACGGACGGACGGGTATTTACATATTTGGAGTGGTGCGCGTCGGGCTACGGCGTAGGTTATGCCCTGTACGTAGGTTGCGGCGCAGGTTTGACGCAATGCATACATTGGCCTTAAGGTAGCTCCCTTTCCCACAGTTTACTGTAGCAGGCACTAGGACCCAGCTGATTTTGAAATGTTCTTCACATTTGGGTTATCATCATCTTTCATGTCATGATTGAAGTTGTCCTTAGGCTTTGGGCTCTCTCATTTAAATCCTAATTGATGTTTAAATTGCTGAGATGTAGTCTGCATGCAGTTTATCCCCTCTGGCAGAGTTTTGGGGGACCACCATGAGAATTGTAACCCAAATGTAACCATCTTGAGACTCTCCTACCAGAATCAGTGTTTATTATGTAGACTTGGTTTACTCTTCTCTAATAATTCTTAATATAATTCTACATAAATGTCTTGACTGCTGAGCAGATAAAAGTAAAAACATGCATCTAGCAAGTAGTGCTCAGGCATACCTAATACGTCTTGTAAATCTAGACGTGACATTTTTAATTGTAATTTATTCTACATTTGTTTTGTTGGGGGAGGTGGATAGACTTAATTACACCAGCTCCCCCTGCCACATGCTATATGACGGACAGGCGGTGTGATGAAAGATGGGAAGAAAGAGACTAACCTCACTATAACATCTGTTGTTTAATGGAACTGCCATTCTCTAATTTTTAACAGAGAAATCACCATAATTCAGGGAATATTGTGATTTACTCAGCTTCTTAGGTGTGTCTTATATTTTAACCCCCCCTTCCCCTCGCATCAAACCGGGTTGGCTGATTTGGTGGATGAGATTAGTGCCTATTTTGACTATATAGTTCTATGATTTGGACAGACTGACTAACTTCTACCACACCAGATAGATTTTTTTTTTAATTTGTTCTTTGTGGGTCTGCCATGAGATATTGTAGCCCAGTGGCACCCCATTCCACCACACATAGTTGTTCTATTATGTTTCGCAGCTTAGTTATGTCCCAGCGCCTATGTAATTAGCCATCTCTTGTTCTCCAGGACAAAGTAACCCCCAGCAAATTGGCCCTTTCACTTGTCACTTAATTGGCTTATTAGACCCAAACCTCTGCATTTTCACACTGAAGGCTCATAAAAGAGAGGCATGTGGATGTTGAGGAGGGTATTCCTCTTTTACAAATGGGTTATAAAGCGAGCCTGTTTTAACTAAACTTCAAACATGACAAAGGGTTGAAATTTAAAGAGAAATTATCTGGATATATTTTTTTTCTTCATATACTTCTTTTCTTTGTTGCCCAATATGATATATGGAGTATCAACAGTAGAAATTGCCTCTAAACCCAATTGTTTTTATTTGGTTATAGTCACACAAGTCACAATTCCTGCAGTTGGGAGAGATGTTGAAATATTGGCCAGAATTCCGCTCGAACCAATACTGAAGTTTGTTTTGAGTATTGACTAAATTAACCATTTATTTTTTCAGGACACGACCACAATGTTTCCTCTGTTGCCATCATGCCCAACGGAGATCACATTGTGTCTGCCTCTAGGGACAAAACCATAAAAATGTGGGAGGTGGCCACTGGGTATGTACCCATTATTAACTAAATGTTGCTTTGCTAGAGCTGCTGTAGTATCATTGTGGTTGTTGTGGGCGTGACCAGAGCCATGTACAAGAGTCGCGCCACCAGGAAGTGCTTGGTGGGCAATTTGAATCAATGAATATAGATCTATAACTGCAATCTTTGGTAAGCTTAGTGGATTTACATTTACAATATAGTTTATAGGGTATTTGTGGGCAACTCTTGGGAACTGTTTTGAGGTTCCACGATCCGCCATTGCTGTGGAAAAAAAAACAGAAAAAAACTGTTAATTGGAGTGAACGGAGTTGACGCAACTCTCTTCTACATGGCTCTGGGCGTGACTATAAGATTCTGACCTGGCTTGCCCCACCCCTTTCTCCAGCTACTGTGTGAAGACCTTCACCGGCCACAGGGAGTGGGTGCGCATGGTGCGACCTAACCAGGATGGCACGCTGATCGCCAGCTGCTCCAACGACCAGACGGTGCGTGTCTGGGCGGTGGCCTCCAAAGAGTGCAAGGCGGAGCTGCGGGAGCACGAGCATGTTGTGGAGTGCATCTCCTGGGCCCCTGATAGCGCCTCCCCCACCATCATGGAGGCCACAGGATCTGAGGTAATGCATGGGCCATGCCTCCTTTAAATGTCTTCCATTGTTCCATGTCGTCCATGTCTTGTAACGAAATGGCAGTTACCAATGCAAAAACAAGATAATCTCTTATCATTTAATGAATGGCTGCATTATGCATGCCACCGTTCTACAGGTGAAGGCAGAGTCCAAGAGTGGCTGTACTTTTAACCTGTTGCATGTATCCAAATGTTTTTAAAGGGTTTATTACTTTTTCAGAGCAGTCATGGTCTAATGTGATGAGCATCTCCCGTATCAAGGTTTATTTAACAGGTTTCCATCATCTAAGGGTACCCAACAATTACCAACACAATAATGTTCACGTGCTTACTTGATTCAAAGCAGAACTAATGTTAAATCAGGTTATGCCTGTCTGTGCTTGCCAGTACTTGATTGTTTTTCACATGCCTAGTCATGTTGGCGTGCCCGTAAAACCTTCTATGGCCTGACAGACAGCTTCATGCCTGGTGATCAGACCTTGAAATGAAAACTGCACAAGATTGTCAGCCGTGCCATGGCCTGGGGTTGGCCCAAAGTGCCCTTCCCCTTTGTGATCAACCGTGTCCAATTGTTGCCTCTTCTGATTAGCACATTTGTCCTCTCTGCATGATCTCAAACTCATCATAGAGCTCAGTGGAAAGTGTTTTATTTTTGTTTTTGATCTTTTTCTGTCTTTTGCTAGGAGACCAAAGCATTACAGGTTGACATGTGGCTCAAAAACGTGTGTTCTCATTACTGTCTGTGTGAGAGATGGGTAACGGACCAGATGCTTGTTGAACGCGGGTGGAGCTGAGCCTAAACCTATCATGAAACTCTGCTAGACCTGCTAACCTGGTGACCCTTATGGCGGGGGGGCTGCTCTATGTAGCATTAAATAACTAATTCAAATATTTAAAACGTGGTTATTGCACAGAAGCGTATAGAGCAAGAGCATTACGACGGATGGACTCTCAAAGCCAAGGAGACATGACGATGAGACATGCAAATGTTCCACATGTACTGTAAATGGATGCATAAAGTATCCACTGTAATGAGGTTGAGCTCATTCTACTCCCTCTGGCGTACTAGAACAAGAAGAGTGGCAAGCCTGGGCCATTCCTGTTGTCTGGCTCAAGAGACAAAACCATCAAGATGTGGGATGTCAGCACTGGCATGTGCCTTATGACACTGGTGAGCACTACTACTACTACTACTACCACCACGTACAGCTGCGGAAAGAATTAAGAGACTACTGCACATACTTTAAAATGTAATGTATGTGTGTGTATACATACGCACACTGTAACTGTTAAAACATATAACAAGTAGAAGAATTCTATAAATACATATATACAATGTTTAAGTAGTAAAAATCTGAGAAACTGCTGCAGTGGTCTCTTAATTTCTTCCGCGGCTGTATAGGATGTCTCACCCATCACCCATCAAACAGTTTGAGCTGTGGCCTTCACCGAGCCTTCACTCCCTCTACAGGTGGGCCATGACAACTGGGTACGTGGCATGCTTGTCCACCCTGGGGGCAAGTTCATTGTGTCCTGTGCAGATGACAAGACCCTAAGGATCTGGGATTACAAGAACAAGCGCTGCATGAAGACCCTGTGTGCCCACGAACATTTTGTTACCTCTCTAGGTGAGCACTCCCTCCATCCGGTTACACTTGGGGCCTTCTCGTGGTTTTACACCTCTGTCTACTGAGGGTACAGCAAGATGCCCTCTTCCTTCTCAGCTTCACCCAACAACTACTACTCTCAGCAGATAGAGTTTTGGTGTAGCTTTGTTTTAGTGGGATGAATCCTGGCCATATGTACAACAGCAGTTTGTTCAGCATCCCAGGGGTGGCTGTTAGCTGGGGGTTAATAAGTAACCTGAAGGACTTTCACCTTCACACATCACTGGTTTTTTTACCAGATCAAGGCTGGGGAAACTTCCCTGAGGAGCGTTTCTTGATCTATAGCCAACTCTACTTGGCAAGCTGTTTGTAGTCCAGATCCATACACTGGCTCTTCTACAGAAACTATAGTACAGTATAGTACTACTACTGCTTCCAGCTAGTGGTGTCTGATTCTGTAGTTTTATTTACTATGCTGCTGTATAAACCGTTTTACTGCGTAATAATACATTTTGAAATCCTTAATAATCCTTATAATAAAATTAGTTGGCATTGCCATGTAACAAAATATTTAGTTATGTGCAGTATACACACACATTTGCCATATTTCTCAGGCGCTCCCACAATTAGAATTGAAAAATGTGAAACGACTCTTGTAAAATCAACACTTGAGGATCAAAAGTGTCACTTTGCCATACATTTCTCATTCTGTTTCATAACTTGTACACTGTTGTGTGTGTCGGATCCTTTTAACTGTACTTGTTTTGTTTTTTTTCCTCTCCACAGATTTCCACAAGGCTGCTCCCTATGTGGTCACTGGAAGTGTAGATCAAACAGTAAAAGTGTGGGAGTGCCGCTGATTTGCACCCTGTAAGATTGGAGTACCATCCCAGAGACCCAATCCCTCCTTTGGAACCCATCTTCCCTTCTATCATCCCCCCCTTGTCATTCCACCCCCAATGAATCCCACCAATCATATCCTCCGACTGCACTCACCTGCCATGGTCATTTGCCTATTGCGCTCTCTGGTCCGATAACTATTGTCCTATGTAAATTATTCCTGGATGTAGATTGAGCTATTAAATGTTACACACAAAAAAGTATTCTTGCATGGTAATCTGAAATTGTATACTGTAAATTGACATAACGTCTAGAAGTACCATAGGTTAAACATGAGGCTGGCCGTCTGTCGCGGAGCCTTACCGACCTATGAAGGCAGATGTTTTTGACTGGGTCTAAAATGTAGGGCACTAAAAACTGATGATTTAAGAAATGACAGTGTCATTCTTTAAGTGTAAGATTTATTTTTGTCAATTTAGTTTTTATTTAGAATTATTATTTTTTTTTTATTTCTAATCTCCTTTTCGTAGTATGTTGGTGTTTATCTTGGCGACCTTTATGAGGATGACAAATGCAAGACCAAATTTAACGACGTTATCCCTTAATGCAGATATGATTTTCTGTGGTTCATTGGAATAATCTGTATCTTTGTAACATCACTTCTCTTCAAGTGTGCATAACATTTGTCTTCATATGGAATTAGACAATTGCTTAATGGCTACGTATACGAATGTTTCAAAACCGCTGTCTCTGGACCTCGGGGGGGGGGGGGGGGTGCAAATTAAATTAGTTTTGTGTTCTTGTCACAGTGGTACATCCTAAATGATGAAGAAACCACTGAAAAGCTTGAGATAATTATCCTATTACTAAGTGATATGCTTTGCATTCAGGAATCAGACATTAATGTGGATTTTGGATTTTCAAATAGCCATACTAAGATATATATCAGTCGCCCATTACGTGAGCTTGTAGGTTTAATTTTAATGAGGCTCCAACAGTGAGTTATTTCTATCTTGAATCCACCCCCTTCTACATTTGTCTGATGCTGTCAGCGAGTGCCCCGGTGTTTTCTAGCACCTGGGCCCTGGCAGACTTCAGGGATTACATCTCCTTTTTAATCTCCAGCACTGCATAGACCTTGTTTATCTACCTTTTGTGAGAAGTTGCACTAGGATTGTGTAGGACTGGTTTACTTAAATTAAACTGAATCATCTCACTTTCTAGTCTGACTGATACATTTATGTCAGGATTTAGCTTCACAAAACTCAAATAATTTAGCAAAGCCAGTTGATGCCTAGTTGTCACATGCCACTGCAATATGTTATAAACACAATGTTGGGCAGGAAATGTGGTAGTCATGGGCACATGGCAAGGGGTCAAATGTATTTCTGTGATGTGTAGAATAACTGAGGGGAAGAGATATTATGCTCTGCATTATATAGGTAAGGGGTGGCAGGACAGATTTAGGTGAAATATATATCATTAAACACTTACAGAAGAGGCAAACCTGTATTCTTTCTGAAGATGAAGAAATGCTGGCAGCTGAATGATCTGTATAGACTGTTTTCTCTACATGGGTTTTATGCTGATGTTTGCGGTTATTGTGAAGAGTTCTTTGCTGTCAATGACCATTGCAGCTCCCTTGCAGTACAGTTACTCTGCACTTTCGTGTTGTAACCAACAGGGTTTGTACACATACACCAGAGAATGATGACGCATAAGCAGCGAGAAGCTCTACTAGCAAACAGACCAAAGTAAAACATGTCCATGTCTTCTGAGTAGCCTTCCTCTGTTTATCTTTTTCTTTTTTTTATTATATAATATATACTTTTTTTTGTTTTGTTTTTGGCAACAGTAATTGCTACAGAGCAGGAATATTTTTTGAGATAACGAAAATAAAAAAATCTATCCAGAATTTTCTGGACCATCCATTCCGTTCCCTTTGAGGACTTGCTGACAAAATAATTCCTTTATCTCGCACATACCTGCTTTCTCTAGTTCTTCGGTCCCTGTCTGACCTGACCAGAGATTACTAAAAAATCTAAACATGAATAAATATATATAATTTTGATAAGCCTTTTCATCCCAATGTAATTCTTTGATAAAGAATTCCACTGCTTAACTTTTTCCAGTTCCTATGTGTACTAGATGTGGCTATACCTGCTAGTGCGGGACTACTGCGACCAGTAGAGCTAGTACTGCTGCATGTAAATGTGGACCAGAGGCAGAGCTGTCTGGTGGGACCAGTGGGGTTGGTGCAAATATTCTTAGCACGGCAGCAGAGTATCCTTTCAAAGAACTTGATTATGGATGTGAGTGGCTAAATGCCAGTGTCCGATTGATGACTAGCTCAATTGAACAGAAAATTGTGTTCCCAGTAGGAAGGTGTCTGTAGTTGTGTACTGTGCCAATTGCATTGGTTCCTTGTGAACACCAAACTAACGCCCTACCTACCAGACAGGTCAGCTGGCTTGATGACTGCAGACAGCTCTTATGTGTAGGTTGTAGAAAGACTTATTTTGTTTGTGTATGACACTACACTTAGGAGGCAGGCTTAACCGATGAGCAGCTTCCTTCTGTTATTTGTGATGGGATTGTGGCAGACTAAGATGTTTGAAAGGAAATGCCCCCACCCTCCTTCAGGGAATCTCCTTAGTGGCTTCTTGCAACGGTCTGTTTTTGCTGTCATGATTTCTTGCTTCAAGACTTTGAATGGAGAATCTTTAGTGATTCTATTTTTTCCCTTTGGCATGCATTTGTAGTGTAAATGTTTTAGCTGAAGCCAAAAATAGAGTTCCTGCAACTATCCAGTTTAGCTAGAGTTCTTGGACATGGTTGTTTCTCAAGGCAAACATCAAAACAATGACTTTAAGACTACACTGTCATGCAAAATCTAATCTGGGCTAGAAAGATAAGATTAGGACCCAAACCATAATGTATAATTTGCCATACCTATTTCAGTTTAGAATAGGGTAATCAGCAGTCAGGAAGATTCGCTGTTTGTATAGAAGCAGTAATTGAACTACAACACATCAAACAAGTGTTGTAATCCCTTTTGCAGGTCCCAAGCAATCCCTATGCTGCATGGTTTGCTGTGTGAAGGGACTAGCAGACAAGCTTGCACTGTCTGTCAGTCCATCCACCAACCTCATGTCCATCTGTCTACTGTAACCTGCCTTGTGAATTGGTAGAGGGCTTCAGACTTCACAAGCTCAAACAAGTGGTTTTGCTTCCATGATCTCACTATTTGAAGAAAAAAAAAGCAAATTGTTAACAATATATCTGGATGTCATTATTGTTTCGGCATAATAAAATAACTTAAAAAAAACTATGGTTCTGGTTATTATTTTGTTTGGGTGGGGCAGGGGGTTGAGGGTTCTCGTCATTTTGCTTAGGGGGGGGGGTCCAAATCTGTGAATATGAATAGTAACATGTACATTTATTGCATTAAATTAATTAGAAAAATAATCTATGCAAAATAAAACGACTACAGATATAGGCTAATCTATTATACACTTGGACTATTTTCTGTTTGAGTGGCATAGGTTGCCTGTTTCTTACGATACCAGCTATTGCACAATGTACCTATTGTAAGTCGCCTAGGATCAAATCGTTTTGTAAATGTGTCTCTAGACAACAGCATTTACATTGCATTACATTTTTTAATTAGACAATAATTTATACAGGTGTGGGCATGTGGCAATACAAAAATAAAATGCTAAAGCATAATAAAAACTGAGCAACATAAATCAACATTAGAATAAAATAAAAATAAATAATATGTACAATTGTGCGTTTAAATGCTATGGGTTCTCATTAGGGTTGTGAGCGTTAATCAATTCTAAAGGCTATTGCCAATTTGCTTTTCATGTATCCTTGCGAAAGGCAAAAAAAAAACAGGTGGGAGTTTTCAAAAATCTTATTTGTGGATTTGTAATACATTGATAATAAATTCCTTTATTTACAAATATTATATTGCAAGAAAGCATACACCCCCGAATATTTTACTGTAACTGCAATCAAAGAAAATATGATCTGTTGTTTCTATGTCACCAGCACCGAAAACACTGTTATTCTGGTCAAAACCAAATCTCCGCCCTAAAACTAAAAGAGTGCATTGCAAACAAATAACATGGAGATAGGTTTTCTATTTAGGTGACGTCAGTCCGTTTTGGCGCAGATTAGTGACGTTTCAACAGTCGCGCAAGAGACATGCATGCAAACGTAATATCAACGTGAGTTCTGGCCGTGGTTCTACCATCTATTTTGCTGCGTTTATTAAATCATATAAAGTCAGTGTTCGTTTTGACAACTTCGTAGAATAACTTCCGTACAGGTAGGCAATCATAAATAACCTTCACATTAGAATGGCTGTTGAGAATCAACGTGTTTACTCAGCTAACGTTTAAGTTGTGAAATATCTGACCCACATTCCCAAACACGTTCATCCTACCGGTACGGTACCATGTAGCCTACTCGTGGTTACTTTCACACGTTGGCTCATGTTGACATCAAACATATCCCATATTGGCAACTGATGCCCTGGTATAACCAGACCCAAAAATCACATAGTAAATATAATGTAATCAAAAACTGAGCCAAGCTAACAGTTTGGTGAAAGTCTACAGTGTATGTGGCGTCCATCCACTATTCCCAGTTGTTAATCCTTGTTATGGCCAGAGCACACAGTGTGAGGACCCTATTGAAACCCTAGTAGTGAATACCATTTTTTTTTCCTATTGATGAAGGAAGTATGGCTCTGAATAAATCCATGCACCCCCGGAATCGTTACAAAGACAAACCACCAGACTTTGCCTATTTGGCATCAAAATATCCAGATTTCCAACAACATGTTCACACCAGTCTTACAGGCCGACCCATGTAAGTAAATACATTTGAGTGTGCATAAATACGTTGTAGTGTGTCAAAATGATGATTCGAAATGTCAGTATTCATATTGTTATTTTTATTATACTCCTACTGAAATTTTGTAGACCTATTCTCTAGGTCAGAGGTCTTCAACAGGGGGTCCGGTAGGCCTAGGGCAGTTGTCTGAAACCTGCGGCTCTTGAGCCCCTCTACAGTGGCTCCCTGTGGCATTGACAAACATCATATAGAATTTATTAATCTAGGTTTTACCTCCCACAAAATATCTCAAATTATATTTTGTATTGCCAGCCTGTGTCCTCTGATTTCACCAGTATGGATCTAGTTCATTCAACATTGTGAGTGCACAGTAGTTGGGCATAGGCTTGTATTTATTATAATCTGTTTTAAAGTCACCAGAAAAGGGCATTTAAGTGCTTTATTTAAAAATAAAAAGCATGAGCCACACCCCCATAGCATTTCACTGTCCCCCCGGTTCAAAATCACTCCTGGGGAAAAACATGTGAATTCATTCTTTTAGGTCTACTAGTAATATTTATAGGCTAATTTAATATAATAATTTTCGGCGTCTCCAGACTGATAAATATAAAATGCTATGGGTGTCAAATGGCTCTTCTGATAGTAAAGGTTGCAGACCCCTGGCCTAGGAGGTCCTCAGAGGTACTGTATGGGGGGTCCTCCAAATTATTTGGTCAGAAAATATACATTACCATACACTAAATACAACCTGTGCTATAAATATTTTATATAAATCTGTCAATTATTTTAATGTCTTAGTGGGCTAATTTTATACATGGAATTGTAGGCCGCCTTACACATTACTGTGTAAAATATTTTATACCATATGTGATTGGGGGGGGGGGGGGGGGGTCCCTGAATCTAGAATTTCAGTAGAAGCATAATAGAACATTTAGAATTCCAGCAATATCATTTTAATACAATATCTGTTAATTACTAATATGCAGTAATATCCATATAATACCATTCACAAGAACTAACTGTATAACATTAATGTTACAGAAATGGTCTATTATACACTACTGCAAATTAGGGCTGGGCGATATACCGATATATATCGTGTATCGGTATTCAACCTAAATATATCGGGATATTATTTTTGGTCCATATCGCCCAACCCTACTGCAGATCAGACAAGCTGATGCGCTAATGCCTCTTTGTAGAACCTTGTATAGTAGTTGGAGATAAATGCCATATCATTTTATCTGCTATTTATTTTGTTTTTGATGCGTTAAATAGTGTTTCTGCTTGTTTGTCTGTCTATGAACCATCCTTTACCAAGTCGAGGTGGTTTTTGAAGGTGTTTTCACCTCCTGATGACTGACAGGGCTTATATTCTTTACACACCCAGCTGGTCCTTGCTCGTGAATATGAATAAAATGAAAATGAAATGAAAGTGAATATCCTCAAGAGCCTATCCTCGCTATCTCCCAAAAGTAAAGTAGAATTAATGTAAACATTGTCTTGTTCCTTTATGCACTTGTATTAATAGAAGATACCAAACATGCTCCAAGACTGGATTTGGTCTTTATGACCTCTGATGTAGCATAAGCATCTTTCCTAACAGGAAAATGCTCGGAAGCCGACTTGAGGGAGATTCCATGTATAGGAGAACAAATGCAAAGCTCTGTTGGGATTTCGGGTATTGACACTACCAAATAACATGCTGCTGTCATTGGCACTACCTCAACACATTTAAACAAAAAATTTGAATGTGTTCTTGTCTTATTTATTTATTTATTACATTTTTTGGTCTACATGCATGTGCACTTAATGTGCAAATATTAAAAAATGTCAATTAATGCTCTATACGCAAACAGGATTATTAAAGGTTTGAACTATACAAACTTTTAAATTTGACCAGCAACCACGCCTAAATTATACAATTTCAGCCCGAAAACGTCTTTTGGGCTCTTCCCTCTTTATTTGCTCTCCCCTCTTTATTTTCTTAGGAGGCTTGGTTGATATGGACAGTTTTTTGTCTTTCCGAATGGATTCTTTCCGATTGAGGTTTAGTTGAGTTTCGTGTTACCTGTTTACATGGGATGTCACCTAATCGGGTCTGATGTTTACATGCGCCGTCACAACTTATCGGAATTGATGTTAAACATGCACAAATTATCTAGCTCATAATGTAACGTGTCCTGCTAGCAAACGGTTAAATTGGCTGGCTTCTAGTTGTAGGTACTTTGGAGAGTGAGGCCTGAGGAATAAAAAGTCACCGTACCATACTAGCTCCCATTCACTTATTTTCGCATGTCGCAGGTAATTTGTCCAGACTTTGTATCGTTCTTATTACATCCATTGTACAGTGGCTGTTCAGAATATTAATATGTTTACCGGCATCACACAAAACGTAAAATGAGCATTAGAACGCAACCAGGAAGTAATAGAGTTTAACCGTTTACATGGTAGAATTATTCTTTCAATCGGGTCACGGAATGGGTTACCTCTCTGCTCCAGAATGAAATTTCGATCGGATTGGCTGTTTCTCTTCCGATCATGGTGTTTATATGGAGCATTTTCTTTCGGGTTGGGCTTTTAACCCGATTCCATTCGGAATGCTAGGGTCCATGTAAACACAGCTATTGATACCTTCTGCACAGTTTGCATAAAACTGTTATGCAGATGAATGCAAACATGGTAATGCTAACAGACGTGAACATCTGTGTTCAAGTGTGAACATATTGGTGTGGGCTCTGCTCTGCTCATCTATTGTTTTTGTGGTCAGTCCTTTTGGCAAGTCCCTGTCAAGTGTGTGGGAAAGGTGTAAAACACAACATGATATCCATCTGCCACAGATTTTAATTATAGAGACTCATTATGCAGGGTCTTTCTGTCACTGTGTTACTCAGACATTAGAATGCAGTACAACTGCAAACAATGGGCTAGTATTATAGCTAAATGCTAACTCTATCACTGCATGCATAGGAAGAAATGTATGTATTTTGTATTAATAGCTACTCCGCCATCATTGTTCTTACCGTGCATTTTAGATATGGGCACCCCAATTATAATTTAGTGCCTTTTGTATGGATGAGTAGTTTTGTATTTAAAACATCTTCAGATCTCTTAGTAGTCCAATATAGGAAAACACTTAAAGAATTGGGGATGTCTGTTGTCCTCCCCAAGATGGAGTGTTGAGGATTAGGATCCACCAACTAGAAGGATGGCCTGAGCCTTCCATCTCGCTTGTCAGGACATCACACCATTTGAGGGTATTAAAAATGCAACAGCATGCCTTGGTGACATTACATTCGATAGTCATATTTTTCAGGGAGATTATTGATGGAATGTTTTGTCATCCTAAATGTATGGATCATTCAGTTGTCACATAGATGGCACATCTATGATTAATAGGTTCAGAAAGAGAATAGGGGAAAGAATATGCTCTATAGCTGCTGGGGAAAAAAAAATGTCCCCAGTGCTCTTACAATGCAGAGGGTGTGCTTTGAAGGTTACCTCTGTACATTAGTGCTGAGTGGGTTAAAGTGTGGAGGTGGGCACCGGGCAGGGGTCTCTTATCGTCCTTGGCAGGAGGTGGTGCTCAATTATAACTAGCCTGAACCAGAGCGTAGTAGCGCAGCGGCACTGTCGCTCGGCACTTCAACTGCTAACACAGCCCGAGTGTTTATTAGCCTACTCGGCTCGGCAGATTTTCTCCACCACACCTCCCTCCATTCATCCCGTCGTCAGCCGACCGCCCCCCTTACAAAGTGTTCACTGCATTTGCCCTCCCTCTCGCCCCTCCCTGTCTTTGTTGTTGCCCTCTGCCTGTATTGCGGCAGAGGGAACCTGCTGAGCGTGCCCCGTTGCCCCAGCGTGTGCTCTGCTGGTGGAGGAGGACAGCCGCCTCCCGTCACCTGCACTAGTAATAGCACTGCTATCCCTGTTACAGTACATGTACATGCTGGCTGAGCCGCGCTCCGTATACTGCTGATGTTGACGTGCATCCAGACTGCGTTCCCCGTGCTCTCGCACCACCAGGGACTTTCAGTAGGTCCAGTGTTCCTCCCCGAGTGACGGACTTCCCGTCACCTTTTTTGTCCCTGCCCTCCTGCTGTCCTGTCGCCCACGACGGCAGCGTCACGCGGCGACGCAGTGTTGCCGGGCACGGGCACGCTACGCTCCTGCAGCCGTCAGCCATTGCTCCAGCGTGGCCACATTTGCGTGCTCTCCTCAATCTGTGCGGTGGGTGGGGTTGCTATGGAGACCTGGCTTTCACGGTGCTGCTTATTGGGGAACGATTGGCCTGCATTGCACGCGCGCACGCTCTCATTAAGGACTAAAAATAGAGTCCTCAGCATGTCCACTGTGAGCAGCGTTTCTCTTTGTATATTGATTTATGATCGGACTGTCCTACATCATGATTCTACGGAGTCCTGCGAACAGCTGAGAGATGCACGCTGCCATTGGCAAAGGGAGTGGTTTAGTTTCATCTCTTGTATGCCACGTCGTTTCAAAGTGTTCGGTCAGTCCCTAAAGCAGCCAGGTGTTAGTTTGTCTTGTGACACTGAAGGCTGTCCTCTTTCAGATAGTAATTAAACTGGACTATTAGCTTCATTAATATCATTAGCGAGTGGAAGTGAATGTTTTGATGATGAACGCTGCTGTTTGTTTGCATCCATCCTGGCTGCTGGAGAGCCCTGAATGAAGATACAGTACCAGTACCCAATACTCCTAGAACTGGGGTTATATGGGTTTGGACCCAAGTGAAGGAGAACTAGTTCACACCCTTGGAATGGATTTTGCCCACCTTTTTTTAATTTTATTTAAGCCATCTTCTGAATAACTAATACAGATTGCTCTGTAAAACCAAGCACACATTCAAACAACTGTACAGCACATTTACCGCAAACGCAGCTTAAATGTTGTTTTTCTCCTGTGGCGGTTGGTCTTCTTTTAACCAACACACGGGACGGGCTCACAGCAGAGACCCCCTGTGGTGCCAGACGTGCCCATCACCAGGAAGTGTCTAATTGCATGTTCCGAGGTGCAAATGCGCTCGGAGACCCTTTAATTACACCCATCACGCCCACTTGAGTGGGCTGCAGTGCAAATGCATGCTTTGCTGGCAGCAGAGATGATCAAATGTGTTGAGGGTTGTGGGGTGGGAGTGTGTGGTATGGCTGGGGGTTGGGAACGCATGGGGACGGCTGCCTGGAAAATGTGAATATCGGGTGTCATTATCGAGGGGGGTGTAAATGAATGCGCTGCTGATCGCACCGGTTTCTGGTTTACTATTGAAACGTGTGTGCTGCTAATGAGGGGCTCTACCGTGGACGGCGAAGCAGGGGGTTAATTGGTTGCCGCGTTAACGGTTCTCTGGTAAAATACAGTCAATGGTGGACTAACTTGTAAGGCAATTGGACCCGCATAGTCACTAAATAAATCAAATTGTCTGCAAATCAAAATGAATCAATTGTGGTCGGTGGTATTCCATTTTGAATGCTGCGTGCTCTTATTAACCTCCATCACTGGTGGTACTCCATTTTGAATGCTGCGTGCTCTTATTAACCTCCATCACTGGTGGTACTCCATTTTGAATGCTGCGTGCTCTTATTAACCTCCATCACTGGTGGTATTCCATTTTGAATGCTGCGTGCTCTTATTAACCTCCATCACTGGTGGTACTCCATTTTGAATGCTGCATGCTCTTATTAACCTCCATCACTGGTGGTACTCCATTTTGAATGCTGCGTGCTCTTATTAACCTCCATCACTGGTGG
>JAODUE010031342.1:0-21371 GCA_027564755.1 Amblyopsis hoosieri
ACACACACACACACACACACACACACACACACACACACACACACACACACACACACACACACACACACACACGAAGGAAGAGAGAGAATGTCATAGAATATTCAGTTGCCCATCCCTAGACTGGGGTTAGTGATTAATCACTAAACAAACACGAGCTACTAAAGACACTTTTTACTCTTGTACTTGTACTCTGGCCTATTGTTTTGGCTAAGGGCTTGCATGGGTACAGAAACGGCTGTGTGCTGTTGGGTTTATGGCTGCTAACTTTCACTCAAAAAACAAAGAGCATTTCTGCAACACCCACACACATACACCTATCGGAGGATAACGGAGCGAATTCAAAACAGTGGAGTCTTTTATGACAAAAAAAGGCAATGTACATCCCCCACGGCACGAAACAGGCAGGAAGTTTGAACAAATGGAGAATAAGTTGGTGCTTCAAATTACACAATAGAAAAAGCCCAAGACACATACTGTATCAAACATCAACAAAGAACAATTTTGGAGGGAAAATGCTTCTCCTATAACCCCCCCCCCCCCATCCCATGAAACACCCGTGTATGCTTTCAAAAATTCACAGAAATTGTAATAATCCTTTTTTTTTATTACATTTTTAAATACCCTAAAATAAATCATTAGATAAAAATCAGCAACAACATTACCAGTTCTGCAGATTAAACCAAAATAGCATGAACAAAAAAAGAGAGACGATATCAGAAATGGCGGGCTTTGGGCGATGAGCAATACTGAGTCATGATGAGTAAATCTACCAACAAAGAGAAAGACGTTCAAATCTAGCAGTCAAAAAATGTCTTAATACCTCAGGACTCTCTTGGTTTTTCTGTTGAAATTGTGGTTCATTTGGACCCTTTTGGGGATATACTTTCACTTTCTGCAGAACATGAAGTGAAAATATTGGATTTGAGTATCACTACTGTAATTGTGTTCATAAACTACCCGTAAGTACCTGAAAAAAAATACATCAGAAAGATGTATTTTGTATTCAAAATGTATTTTGTGTCTTCTGTTTATTTTTAGAATCAAGATCTAACATCCTGTTACCTGGCCTATCTAACTATAGATGCATATTATATCACTGTAATAAAATGTATACTGTACAGTTGGCTATGTTCTACGTTTCTTTATTTGTTCAAAAAGTTTTTTAAACAATACAATTTAAATTTTCATAGTATTATATGTGTATAATGAGGCATGAAAAATAAAGTGTCTAAAATCAGAAACTAACTTTTACTTATCAGTTGAACCAACCTTGATGGAATACATGATCAAATCTCATGCTTTTTTATTTAAGTCACCTAAACAGAATTCACTTTCTTCCTGTTTCTCTTTTTTAAATTGGGTTCTAACAGCTGGTGGTATTCAATAGAAATAAATAAATAAATTCCAGATTTTTTTTTTAAACACAATTTAGAAATTGTTTGATCTTAAAGATTCTTGCCTGCTTTAGAAATAAGCCATTTGTTTCTTGAAAAGCGGCCTTATTCTTTTTCTATAAAAAGTACCTTAATAGCATTAATGTTGCCCTACCTATAGCATTGTTTCTTAATGGCTTTAAATCAAATTGCAGGAAATATTCATAAAATAAGGCTCACAGATTTTATACAAATAACAAACGTACTTAAGAAAACAATAATTCTAGCATTTGTACACAAATATCTTTATTCCATTTTATTGGTGTGTGTAAAAATGTATTAAATGTGACAATTTGTACAATAAGAGAATAAATTATATATTTCTGAAATAAAAATGTGTTACTTATTTACTTTCAATATACCTTTCTTGTGGGGTTGCATATAAATAACACATAAAAAGCACAAAAGCAATGGTAGATAGTTTGAAACTGCAGTTCCTCTCATCACCATCAAAATATACACAAACCAAGCAGAATAGTTAAATAACAAACAGCAAATAAATGCATCTTTAGGTCATAAAGAGAATGCATGTGTGGAGCCTATCAAATTTTAAAACTCTTGCTCTCCATTTGATTAAATTACTTCCAGAGGTTGGGCAAAGAACCCATGAAAGTATCGGTCATAAAATGTATGTGGCTGTTTCCATATACGTATGTGACTAATTCAACACGCCATACATGTAAAGTAGTTTTATAGAAATGTGAACATTCCTAATTACTGTATAAATAATTAATATGCTCCTGCTGGTTCTGAGCAAATGACCAGAGCTCCTAAAACAGTCATCCATTTAATGTTAACTTTAAAAAATAACTACCATTATTAAAAATAATGACATGCTAAGTCACTTAATGCTTTATTGGATACAGTGACTCCAGTGCCATTGAGACATTCTGGCTGATAGAAATAAGCATGCAAAATAATGCACACATCTATAATAATTGTCTGAAAACAGCTAGGTGTAACATGAGATACACTATGTAATAAAAATAGCAGCAAGATATGCCATAGCATTGCCATTGCCATTTCTCAAAACAGGCATCGCTATGGGGTTAACTCTTAAAGTTAGCCAAGAAAATATCACAAAACAGAGTCAACATTAAACCTATGCCACGTCATCGTCTACAGTACGTATGATTTATGATTTCTTCAATTATCAAAAATAATATCACTATATCATTATATAGTATATACTGTAAATCACACAGATTCAATTAATTTTATAATGAATATATGTTACCAGAAAAAAATGTCTGTCTTCAGACAGAGAATATCTAGGGCATTGTCTTCACACACATCCAGGACAATGAGCCAACTACAGTATAATCTCTCCAATACAATTTAAAAGAGACATGCCCTTATCACAAACACACACACGCACACGCGCACGCACACGCGCGCGCACACACACACACACACACACAAATGCACAATTATCAGGTACATAACAATTTATTTTCGGAAGAAACAGCTATTTTGCGAGACCAGCCATCTTTGTAGTTTTCCAAACAACAAAATGGAGACTTAACTGCATGTTGCCTAAAATCCAAAGACTGATTAAACATAAGCACGGTCTGACATGAAAAACAACAGACAAGAACTGAGTTGTTTGCTTTGGTAAATTATACAAGCAGCAATGACATGGCATTCCATGAAAATATGCAGCCCCCCAAACATTCACACGTCTCACACGTTTCTCACACACACACACACACACACACACACACCACAAAGATACTAGAAGAAAACTAACTCTCTTACACACTTGGATAAGCACAAGATGTACTGAATTGTCTACCCATTGACCAGGACATTGTCTCCTACCAAATACTGTATGTAGGAAAGAAGTAAGTATGTTGTGGTCAAATGATATATATCAAGTGTTATATTAGTGTAAATAATAAATAAATAAACACCCTCTTTGCTTCCTGAATGTGTGAACTATCTGGACATATCGTGGTTGAGGAAGTACTTGAACGGGTTTTAATTAATTTGTGCGTGCCATCCTCATATCATTTTTCAATAATTTCCTGCTGCCACGTTTAGGCATCCTGCGTCTGTTTGGCCAAAAACTAACTTCCACACGCTGCGAGTCAGAGATGACCCCTGACCTGCCTGCAACTTCTGAGGGTTCCCTGCCACCTCACATACACACACACACGCGCGCGCGCACACACACACACCAGTTACCCTGAATACTAATGACCCTAATGAGCATGGAAACACATTAAATCAAATAAACACTCATACACACACACGCTCATGTGCACACACACAAAGACACCCAGTTACCCTGCATTGTAATGTCCATAATGTTCATATAAAAACATTAAATCGTAACAACACACACTCTATTACACATACACACACACGCACGCACGCACGCGCGCACACACACACACACACACACACACACGCACGCACGCACACACACACACACACACACACACGCACACACGCACGCACGCACGCCCGCACGCCGTGACAGCCACACCCAGGGCAGGCAGTAATGAACCGAGCTCACATGACAGACAAACCTTTAGCCAGGTCCAAGTATGGCTTCCACATCACAACAACTAGCTTAGGCAATCACAGTGTTACCCAATGCTCAATGTAGATCCACAGTTTACACCTATACAGTCCTAACAGTGAGACCTCTAGGACCCCTCCCTTCCCCCCACACACACACACTAGGGTGAGGCAGTGCTCTGACCCGAGGTACTGAAACTTCTTGACGCCACGACCCAACACCCCCAGGAGCAAAACATGTACGGCTGTGTTATTTTTCAGTGCGGCTTGTTAACTAAAACCCCAGACATCGCCGTGCTTCCTTTAATTGGTCCTTTAAGAACCTCCTCATTCACCTGTGAAGTAATGCAGAAAGGTGGTGAGTGTGTAGTGTAGAGTGTGTGTAGTGTGTGTGTTCCTCCTCCAGAAGAACCAAGGCCTTATCCCAATGACTTCACCTCTAAAGCATGAAGCCCACTCCTGGGCGGAGATCCCCCTTTTGCCCGTGGTGTTTATCACATCAATGCTCCACGGCCATCTGTGTCAGACACACACACACACACACACACACGCACACACACACACACACACACACACACACACACACACACACACACACACACACGTGCACGCACGTGCTATCCTCCCAGGTGCCCGCGACGCTGCCAGGAAGTCAAGGGCACCAATTATAGCAGCCCATTACTCCTCCCACTTCCCAGTCCGGCCTATAAAAGACCCCACACAGCTTCCCTCTCGGACCAGCCCATCTAGGTCTGGGCCCACAAGGACCTCCGTAACAGCTCACCCGCCCGCCCGTCCGTCCGTCCGCCCTGGGTGTGGAGGTGTGAAGGTGTGGGGTCCTTGGGTGAGAGAGATCCAGACAGGCCTCTGTGCTACTTATAGGCTATAAGACACAACAGGCGGGCTGGAAATAGGCAGGGGAGGGGGAGGGGTGCTGCTGCTGGCTAGCCTGAAGTCTCCATCCACTCTCTATCTGTCACAAATTAAAGGTACAGTCAGCTATTGCAAGCTAATTGTATGCTAATACACTTTGTCAAATTCACCAAATATCTCCTCGCATTTCGCTATCTTACTGATAATAAAAATAATCTGATACTTCTACACAGCCCTGGCTCTGTAAATAGGAGCATAAACAAAGTGGTGAACACCGCTCAGAACAACAAAGCCGTAGCACTGCGCTTTGCTTCACAATGCGTTTCAATGTGTGGAGCGGCGCCGCAGAGGGATATTGTTTTGATTTGAGATCAAAGTTAGCAAGCGTTCTCGAGAATGATCTTGCCTTTAACTGTAACTGGGTCGCTGTTAGCTTTTCTATGGGGTGAGATCCAGCTCTTGGTTTCATAATAACAATACAAAATAACAACAAAAAACAAAACATATTTCAATGCTCTTCACAGACAAGACCATTACAGTAAACACAAGCCACGAGATGCTTTAAAAAAAAAAGGGCAATGAATGAGATGGCGCCACGATTTTTTAAATTATCTTTTTCATAAAATAGTACAAAGAAAATGTACAGTACAGTACACCTCGTACTGTGTGTGTGTGTGTGTGGTTCATATATGTTGTGGCTGGGTGCTGTGACAACCACAGGTTACTATGCATCTGCCCAAAGCCACAAAATACTTTCTCTTTTCCCCTACAAAACTTTTTTGTTTTGCCGCAATAAACAGCTATACAATAACAAGAAGTGTTACAAAACTAAATATACCGGTAGTCCATTCTAACTTTTTAAAACAAACAATGCACCAGACAATAATGAATTAACTCCTATCTACAGTGTTTACAGCAGCTACAAGCAATTTTGCATACGGTATAGTCATGCTATTCTCCTTTGTAACCCTGTGCAGATTACATTGAAGGTAGGTTACAAAACACTATCTTGGCTCCACCCGACTATGCTCTCAGCTCAATTTATTTAGCTGAGATTACAGTCTGGAAACCCAGATCACGTTAGCGTTTGCACAGCCACACTGCTACGCCAGAGGTCTACGCCAAGTAGGAGGATACGACTGCGAAACAAAACCAGGCTAACAAAACACTACATAACCTCCCAGAAGACATTTAAATAGATAGTGTAATTTTCAATTCCACCGCTGAACGTTTGGGAGAAAAAAACCTGTGAAGTTGTATCTGCAGCACCTTCATGGGCATGAATTGAAAAGTGAATAGGATCACGTGTCCACACAATGAGGATGGAGCGTATGCGGCCACATGCAGCAGTCGAGAGAAAATTTTTTTTTTTTCACAGTGCTCCACCATTTTTGTGCGGCCGCTCTGAGACGGGCTAGTTGAAAATATCGGAAGTTTTTCAGAAAGGCGCTGGTGTCATCACTACAGCTTTTCTTCTGGCAACCAATCAGATGGGACAGGACTCATCATCACCATGGTAACCAAGAAAACTAGTAGGAAGTCAAGTCGTATTGTCTGGTACATTGATTGTTTTAAAAAGTTAAAATGGACTATATTTACTTTTGTAACACTTTTTGTTATTGTATAGCTGTTTACAGTATTGTGGAAAAAAAAAAAAGATTTGTTGGAGAAATTTTATTTAATTTTTTTTTTTTTGTGGCTGTATGTCACAATATAATATCACAACTGGTAAATCAAATCTAATGTGCATGAGCATATATTGTTCATATTGAATGCTGCTAGTGCTTTTATCACCATACAGTAGGGCTGGCCCCAAATATTCGATTATTCGGGTATTCGTTCGTTGTGTATGTATGCGATTTAAATATAAAGATTACTTCTGTTATACTTCTTAATTATATTTGAGTGTTTTTAACAGTGTTTAAAAAATAAAATAAAAAGAATATTCGAATACTCGTTTGGAAATACCAGCAAATATTCTAAACCTGTAAAATGGTATTCGGGACAGCCCTACCATACAGAAGCTTGTTTTTAGCTTTGGTAGTGGAGCTTATGTTATCATCCAAGATATTGTCATAGAAACAAAACCTGTGCGCAGTGCATTTAAATGAAGCGCTGGCATGAAGCGCTCCTCAGCGCCCTGCCAGTGCTAAACTGCCAGCAAAAAGCTCTATGTGGACACGGAGCCTAATGGTGTTTTTTTTCTTATCGTACAGTTTTGGGTTTAGCTTTGTAACGTTTTACGCTCACGTTAATTTACTGGTATGTGCAACTAAATTGAGCATATGACATAAAACTCAGTTGGCATCGAAACGTCACAGGGCTTTACAAAGCGATTCAAGTGACGTATATGCACTGGAATGATATCTTGCATTTAGCAAAATGCTTAGCTTGCATTTAGCAAAATGCTTAGCTTGGCTACTTATCTGTCTCACAATTGAAAAACACCAATCTGATCCAGTGGGAATATGTGCCTTTGACAATGTACATTTGCAACAATGACCTGATCACATACTGTCGGGGAGAATATTGAAAACGCTAGACCCAGAAGTCCTTATTTGGGCAGGGGCATCTTCCTAAAATGGTACACTTTGCAGATCTATTACAGCAACAACCACCATTTTTGATTACTCAAAACACAATGGCATAGCTTCCTCTAACATAGACGTTTTCAGTGGCCATAGAGTTTTCGGGCTATCTGGCTCTCTGGATTATCCCTAGATACCAATAATCCTATGCTGCCTAAATGTGCGTCACTTGTCATTGTTGTGAGGTATTCTGGGGGGAAATAACATCAACTGTGGGTAAGTGGGTGTGGGGGCAAGTAGGGCTTGAGTGCTGCTATGGCGAGAGTCTCTGAGTCAGGCCTACAGCCAGCCCTGCTTGAGATAACACACGTACACACAGAGGGAACAGAGAATGACACACTGAGAAGACAACTGTTGGGGTTTCCAATCCATCCAGCAGCACATGATGATCCTGAGTAAGAGATCAAGGACGTAATGACATATCGGCCTCAAAAAAACCAGAAAAATAAGACAAAAAAAGAAACAGACTCCACTTTGGTGACTGTTTTCCCCTCTAACAAACAACTGGCTGGGGGCGGCAGCTGACCGTGACCTAACCAGACCCCCCCACCCCGTCAGAGGGCCGACGGGAGTGGACGGCGTCTGTATCAAGGCCTAAACAAGTTAATCAGGGCCACATTAAAGTGGCACACGCTATTATTACCAGTGAGCCCGAGGGGCACATAACACATGACACCAGGGCTGGAGCACACGTCTGACTCCTCCACACTCCTCTGCCCCTCTCTCCCTCCCGTCGAGGCGATAATCAAATTCAGACCACCGCACACCCCTTCACAGTCCCACGGCGAGCCATTAACTGCAGAAATAGACCTATTGTATGTATACGACCTCCACCACGATAAGTCATGCCGAAGGCCTGAATATGACTCTGAATGGCCGTGCGAAGACCTCTTGGCTGGGCGACAACGCTCTCTCTTCTGTTTCTGCCCCTATATATATATATATATATATATATATCTTTCAGTGCTCCGGGGGGCCAAGCTAATCAGAACGGCAGCGGCGTGAGATGAGAAAAAGGAGGACTCCCCACCGGGCTTGGTGTTAAACTTAACGATGGCGCAACATAAAAATACAAATAAAAAGCGTTGAGGGGAGAGAGGAGTGGTTGGCCTCAAAATGTCGCACACTCTCCGTTTCCCCGCCACAGTCTGATCCCATCTGAGGTGTCTGGCTGTGCCCGGTCCAGTGCAGTGGAGAGCCCCGGGCTGTAGGGAGGCTTGATCAATGACATCTTTGTCAGACGGTGCCCTCCTTGGCACCTCCCTCTGTGACCAGCAGAATAAAAAAATCTATATATAAAATACCACGGACCAGGTAAATGGGGGGGGGGTTCTCATTTTCCCCTCAAAGAGGACTATTTATAGGAGCGACTAGCCGGCTCGAAGTCAAAATGGTTAAACGGGACAAACAAAACTAAAACAGACGTAGATTCTATTTATGTATGCATTCTGGCTGTTGTAAGTGTGTTGTACGATCCAGGATGTGTTATAGGATCAGGATATATTCAGATATTTTAATATTGATACTGTAACGATGTTACATACTAAATACAAGCCAAGACATCAAACTTGATCTGCGTCCAGATAGCTGATAAAAGTGATGTGGTACTCGGTTGCTTGCAAAGTCCAGAAATAAAGGTAAAGATAAAGCATGCTATGCTTACAGCTTTATTAGACAACGGTCAAACTATACCATATTAGCTACGTAATGTTTACAAAAACCTGGGCAATGTAACTAGATAGTTATTACCACCCTACTCCGTTATGCAGAATACCATAAGCAGTTTAAAACACGCATTGATTTATAACTGCCCCTAATAAATAAGCATGAAGAGATTGAACATTTGAAAGTAAATGTGGCAGAAAATCCCTCTCTCTTAACAAATGAGTGAGTTCTTTATAAAGCAGGGCACTGAGACATTAGCCCACACAGACCCACTTTCTATATGAGCACAGTTAACTGTCTTTAAAGTGAAGTTCAGTGGAAACACGCGCCAACCGACTTTTCCTCGGTGAGTTTCCAGTATGGTATGCTCACGTTGAGAACCCTCTAGCACAGAGGAGCCCTAACCTTTGGGTCTAGCCTGAGGGTGACATGGTGGTGGTGATGGGTGGGAGGGGGTGGAAGGAGGGCATCGTATCGTCCTCATCTCAGGCCCACAGGCAGAAACCACCATCTGCAAGCCCATTGTGCGGGTAATGGACCCCTGCCCAGGAGATGGACTTCACATGGAAATGGCTGCTTTCTTATGGAAAGGTAGAGGGCTCCCTCTGGGCCTGGCCCTTTGGATTCCAGTGGAAACCCCCCCCATTCAGGGCAGCTCTCTTCCTCTCTGCATCACAATGGCCGTACTCCCCACGACACTAACAGTGATAAGCCTCTCTATTGACATTTAAGTCCGAGGGAGATAGTCACGCGGCTGGCCTCAATCAAGATGATTGATTAGCGACTAGCGGAAAAGAAAGACGCCCGCGCAACGTTGCCATGGTGAACATGCCACACCCACTCTACATGTATTCTCTCATTCATTTTCCCATTGGGCTCAAAATGGGTCCCTGATACCTATTTACTCCCAGACAGTTGACTGTAGAGACGTGCGAACATGGTAAATCAGCCCCTGTGACCCACGTGTGTTCTTTCATCGGTGTAATTATGTCCCCATAGGATCCCATGTACATGGAGTAGAGGAAACCAGAGACCAAAGTGTGTGTGGGTGTGTGTGTGTGTGTGTGTGTGTATGTGTGTGTTCGTGCGTACACTTGTTTGCGTGCGTGCGTGCGTGTGTGCGTGTGCACACTGCTGACGGACTTGGCCATGACCAATGATAAGTATGAGAGGAGGAAAGGGAGGAATTCTCTTTTTCATTCCTGGATGATGTAAAAAAAAAATGACGACTTCACCTTGAAAAAGAATGCCTGTGCGTGCGTTTGTGTGTGTCGGTTATTGAAGTATTAAACAAACCTGGATACCAAAGTAGGACTACTAAAGTTGGATGGGAAATCCCACATAAATCACAGCGTTGACAAACACCAGAGTATAATTCATCCTGTTAGATAGATCTAAATCAGATATAATGGGTTCACGTCAGAGCCCTGGTGGATATGACTGTTCAAACTCGTAGAACCAAATCAATGACTGGACTCACACAGCTCCATTGAAGAGCAGCCATCTGTATGTTACTCATAGGAAGGAGATGGTGAACACGACCATTTCACACGCTTGTCACTTTAGTTATCAGCCCAAAGGGAAACACAGGAGGTTTTATGGCATTTCAAAGGTGACCTATTTCAACGTATAAATATACCCCAACGTGGCCCAGATTGCAGCGTTATGGATCTGATCTTAAGAAATTAAATTGTGTCAGTCATTTCCAAGATACAGCAAATTGCAAATAGCTATACTTTTCATCCCAATTAATAGAAAGAATTGTAAAGAGATGGATGGCTACAGCAAACCCAAATCATAGAATATTCTGAAGTTTGTCTTCAAAGAAAGATCGAAGGTCTGGTTTTATAACTCAGAAACACAGTCATTTAATAATGAAACCCAGTCATTTAATAATGACAAATGTGATGGAAATTGTAACAGTAATATGGTTACTTTAAGTGCTTGTAGTAATGGTTTCCTTAATTTCATATAGAGCAGAAATAGCAGAAATTATTACTAATGATTACATTATGAATAATGTACAACTACTGTATGTATGTTTATATAATATGTTATTTATAAATGCATATAGTTATGGAGCAGATATACCATACAGAATATCTCAATATTGGTATAAAAATACAACATAACATCTAGAAATAATAATAATAATAATAATAATACATTAAATTAATTAGGTCATATTCATTTACTTCTCTGGCTAATTATTGAAATCCAAAATAAATTGCAACATTTAACATTTTGAATAATGTGGTATGACGTCTTGCTTTCACCATTTTCGTCCCAAAATGTTACACAAACATGAAGCATTGATAAAAATCCCAAAATGTTTGAAATGTCTCTGCTTATTAGTTATCTAGTTAACTTTACACCTCCTGTATGTGATGGGAAAGAACAAGTGCAAAAAAAGTGTGTGTTTTCTGTTTTTAAATAAAGTACATGTTTTCACTTTAACTGTAAAGGTCATGAGTACTTTCATATATGGTTTTAAAGAGAACAATTCTGGGGAAACCAGTCACATCTAAATCACATACAACTGTGGTATGGCTGTTAATTAAGACTAATCCATTGAAATATAGCTAACTTTTTTTTTCTTTAAACAAAAAGCTAACCAAATAATTGATATTGAAACTGTGTCAGTGAGTGTTAATTAGCGTTTCGTTTCATGTCCCAGTGTGTGGGCTCTGCTCAATGCCCGCTAAGAGTCTATAACGACACATATAGCTCCTGTTCTTTTGCCAAAAAGCTCACTTTACAAGCAAGGAGCAGCATAGGATTTGTTCAGTCACGTAACAATTAAGGCCTAACGGCAAAAATAACATGGTTTTTCATTCGGTTAAGGGCACATGAGAGAATATTCAAATGTAACAGAAAAACAACATGTAAACCAAACACCAAAAACTAACAATTACAGTAAATGCAGAGTGTATGAATTTGTTTTTAAAGTTAAATATGGGTCCAAAATGCCCTTTCAAACTGCAAGTTTGACTGAAGGCTAAACAAAAGAAAGTTATAAAATTATTTAGATTGTGTATTCATATATTATTTAATATTGCTATATTTTGTACTCATACCTATGAATGAATGAATGAATGAATGAATCAGTGACTCATGAATAAGTCATAATAAAGTCATAAACACCACCAACAACAGACTGGAAATAATCACAAGAATAAATATAATTAAATAAGGAAGACTAAATTGACATTGAAGTAATAGAAAAGTTGTGTTGTAGAAATGAGAAAATCCAAATAAGATTATGCAGATAACTGCAAAATATAAGGTAAATTTAAAAAAAAAGCCCAAAAAGCTTATATGCAATTCTATGTTGAAATATGTTTGCATTTGTGTATGCAATGTGTGTCTTTATATATTTACAAATGTCTTGACTATAGTCTATTATGAGAGAGACGGAATGTACATGTCACTACATTTGAAGTAGGCCCAATCTGTTCATACTGGATATATGGCAACATTGGAGAGACAAAGGAGACTGAGAAGAAGAAGACTGTATCAATTAACTTTCCTAAAGGGCTAATTAACCTGTAAGGATCTTTAACCCATTCATACTGTATTCCCGTTCATACATACATTCATTACATTGGTTTTTGATGAAGCAAATGTGTCTGCGTGTGTCTGCATGTGTGTGTGTGTGTCTGTGTGTGCGTGTGCGTGTCTGTGTGTGTGTGTGTGTCTGTGCGTGCGTGTGCGTGTCTGTGTGTGTGTGTGTGTCTGTGTGTGCGTGTGTGTGTCTGTGTGTGTGTCTGTGTGTGCGTGTGTGTGTCTGTGTGTGCGTGTGCGTGTCTGTGTGCGTGTGTGTGTCTGTGTGTGCGTGTGTGTGTCTGTGTGTGCGTGTGTGTGTCTGTGTGTGCGTGTGTGTGTCTGTGTGCGTGTGTGTCTGTGTGTGCAGACAAGGAAGGATGTGGACGGTTGAAAAGGTGTCATGAAGGAAACTTCTCTGAGAGAACTACACCGTGTGACACACAGCGAAACCGGTTCAATTAACTTTGACAGCCGGAGGGCACAGAACTTTCACAACCTTACACTGCACACGCAGACACACACTCGTGCACGAGTACACACACACACTTAAGAAGTGGTGAAAAGAAAATACGAGGATTACAATCATATCTAAAGCTTGTAATAACTAGTCCACACTGACTTTCATCTTCCTTAAAAAAAAATGTTTCTCGTGTTCGGATTTCAGTTCAACTGAAAGCGATTTTGCATGCCAGCTTTGACAAAAACCTGCCCGAGATCATTTACTAGAAATAAAATAAAAGTGATAGGAAAAACACAGCAGGGATGTTAATTGTGTGCGTGTGTGTCTGTGTGTTTGTGACAAAGAGTGTGCGTGTACGTGTGCATGTGCCTGTGTGTGTGTGTGTGTGTGTGCAAGAAGGGACTCTCCCCCAACAGCAGTAGCAGGTGTACAGCTGCAACCTCTGGCACAACACATCACAGCACCACCCATCAGCTCACAGCAACACCATATACAGTGACCAGCACCCAGCTTCACAGAGCATACAGCCTTACAGAATCCAACAGCAGCAAGGCTCATTCACCTCCTGAAATGTGGTTTGTTAACCAGCCTAGACTCAGCCTAGAGACAATAACACGTGATGTTTCGTTTTAGTTTCGTTTTTTTTTGCACGAACGCAAAAGGAAGTGTACACCTTCCAAACCAGCGACTTCATGGCGGGGCAGATTTTACGTAGCAGAAACTACATACCACGTCTGTGGTCTAGCTATACCAAAGGTGGAAAGAATACAAAGATATTCTACTTAAGTAAAAGTAAAATGACCAATATAAAAATATACTGTAAAAGTAAAAAGTAGCTCATTTAAAATGTACTCAGAGCATAGTTACTTATATAGTTACTTTTGGGGGGCGGGGGTCTCACCTGTGCAGGCCTCTACATTTACTTTTCCCCCAAGAAACAAATGTGCTCCTAAGTTAAAAGAAAATTAGGAGCGCAGCCAAATATTTAAGAGTACAGTTGAAAATAGAATTATTAAGAACAAACATCTTTATGCAACATTCACCTTTTGGATTTTGTGTTTCATTCATTGTTTTTACATCTCTATAGAGTGCATGAGTCTGTTTGGATCGGCCAGGCTTGTAGTTTGGCTTTTCACATAACAGGAGACATGATTAAAAAAATCCTATTCTGCTTTTATGTAGGCTACGATAATTTAATTATATATTGACGTGGTAGTAGACAAAATGTTGTAACTATTCTGATATAATATTGGTTGCTGACAATTGCTGGTGTATGACCTGTCCAACTAATGACAAATGTACTAGATGTAAGTCGCTTTGGATAAAATCGCCAAATGCCGTAAATGTATATATAAATGTTTACAGTGTATGATCACCTTGCATAAAATAATATCTGTAATGAGGTTTGCTCATTAAGCAGATTTATTTACACTTCATTATTGTAAGATTGTAGCCTACTGTAGAATAGCCTATATCTCCATGGTCTGGCCGAACAAACGCTAGTGGTAAAAGCTTGTTTGTTAGCCTTAGCTAGCAGTGATAAGGTAGCCAACATGGGGAAATTATTGTGTGTTTGAAACGGTTTGCAACTCAGCTTTGAGACCGTAGTAATGTGTGAGTATTTATGGTACAACTGTAAAAACTTTCGCAGTCACCCTCTTTGGAAGTGGGCAACTACATGTTTTACTCAATAAGGGATGAGATTTAAAAATGCTGCGAAGTACAATACTTCAAACAAAGCATACTTAAGTAAAAGTAAAATTACAATAATTTAAAAACTACTCAATTACACAAAAGAAACTTTTTAATTAATGGTAACGCAAGTAATAGTAATTGTTACTTTCCAATTCTGATCTATACGGATATTGTATACAAATGTTACTGGCTTAGTTGTAAATGCAGCACAAGAAATACTGGCACACAAATGAATACCCTTAATAAAAATGTGTCACTGGAAACTCAAATATAATTTTGTCCTCTTATAAGCCAATACTGGCAGCGTGTAACAACATTAGGCTGTGCTAGCTTTTGTTTGACTAGGAAAAAAGTATTCATAGTCATTTTGACATGGGGTAGAGATACTCCAGCCTTATGAGAGGCATCCATGAAGCCACCCTGAATACTCTGAACCATCTCACTCATCTTCAAGGAACTCTGTACGGCAGAGATCTGTGTAGCTCATCTTCTCCTGCCATGCAGCCTTCACAGTGCATGTCCATACCCATCGTTCCTCTAGAGAAACCAGCGGCATCAATCACCACACAAACTGTCACAGAAACTAGTGTAGTAGGAGTGAATAGGAGGGAGTAAGCTTGGCCCTGAGCACAATTTAAACCCTTTTCAACGTCGGTTGAAAACAGGAGTCACCTTCCAAAAACATCACATCTAATTCAGAGACACACTTGCATGCTGTAACCCTCACCATGGCAGGTCAATACCCCCTCCCCCCTCCCCCCTCCCCAAAAAGGAGCATAAATTACCTCCCCGCCTCACACCCGAAACTCTAGCAACCGTCAAACGCCAAAGCAAACCGTCTCAGGTGTGCTGCGTGCTTCATTTGGTCACCCTCTAGTTACCACACACGGAGGGGACTTTCACTCACACACACACACACACACACACGCACGCACGCACGCACGCACTTGGTTGTAACTCACCCGACGAGGGCGACCATCTGCTCCACTGTGTTTCCGCTGAAGGTGGGGATCGCAAACATTCTCTGTATGACAAATAAGACAAAGAGAGTTGAGTGAGAAGGAGAGAATCAGCAACTGAACCATGAGATCAGTCAGGGAGCAGGGAGGCTTTAGTCATCGCATAGCTTGTTCAGTGATTACCCACCCCACACACACACACACACACACAGGACCCTTGTTTTGTGTCATGAACCAAAAGATGCGTCTGTGTGACACAAGCTATACAGTCGGTAGATGCATCACACCGGTTCTCCTTGGATGGGGGATGGGGTAGATGGATGACTAGGCCAGGGAGGGGAGAAACCTATACAGAGATGTGTCACTGCTCTCAGGCTTCACATGGATGTGAGACGCCTCATGTCCAGTCTCTGCTCTGCTTAGTCACAGAGCCAGGAGGGACATATACAGGAGACTGGGTGGGTGGGTGAGGGATGTGTGTGTGTCACTCCCCCCCCCATCCCCCATGCCTTCCTGGAATGGGCACAAATGTGTTACGGCAAGTTAAGCAGATTTTTCTGTCCGCTTTTTGTCTTCTGAGATACTGGGCACCGCTTGTAACTAGAACTGATGTGGAGTACATTTACTCTGAAGGGCTCTGACTACTTCCCGAGGAATTCAATTATGATAAAATGCAACGGGCACCTTTAAATGAGCAATGACATTATTTAACATTTAGGCTTTATTATACCGGAACGGTGTGAGTAGCGGTTCATTTGTGTTAAGTTGTTAAGTTTAATACTGTATAATAGGTGAGACTGACTCAATACTCATTTCCTTCAGGCACACATAGAATATACACTCAATAAAAGCTCAGCTTACATTTACATTTTAAGGTGCTTTGAAACCTACACGCATTTCACGGTAACACAGCGTGTAACAAGTTCTGACATTATTTTAGTGTATGATTCACAAAGGATGACATTCTAGTGTGTCAGTGCACAAGGTGTAAACAAAGGTGATTGATATCCAAACCATATGTATTAATTAAACCAACCGTCTAATTTTTTGGTTTAAATTACTTTCTGTGGCTGTGTATGAATAAATGAAGCAATGTAGCAATGTAGCAAAGCAATAATTTTAGATAATTGCAACGAGATCACTTGCAGGTTTATTTACAGCCTGTAGGCATTGTTATCTATTATCTGAATGCATTATGTAATCAATAATCTCTACAGAAAGTAGTCACCAATCAGGAGCTCCCCCCCCAACACATTCCAAGTATGCCAAACCTAAATGTAGCTTACATCTTATCCCCCACCTTGCATGCCTAACCTTAAGCTATCTTATCATGAACCTTAACTAGATAAGCAGTTTCCTACAAATGCCTACACTTAACCAGAATTAGTTAGATATGGGTAGGGAGGAAGGTACGCTATTCAGAAGACGACCCAGGAAGGCTGATTAACATGGTTCTGTTCTGTTTTGAATTGCAGACTTCACAGGGAAGTTAGCTTAGTGATCGTAATGATAACAGCTACAGCTTAGCAGAAGCGCACACAACATTCTCCCTATTTCTCTGTCTCACCCTCTTCCTCACACACAAGCACGCACAGGCACATATGAGGAAGCTTAACATGAGTAAACCCAGCAGTTCAAACAAAAGGGGACTGAAATGCTACAAAGACGTGGAAGTCAGAACATCCCGCTGAACACTCACTTCTGCACTTTAGTTCCGAATAAACCGACGGTATAGAAGGCGTATTCACCTGCTCACACACAGCTGTGTAAAATAAATGAAACCTATCATCCGATATCGCTCATATATCACGTCCCTCCTCGTGCACGGGCAATATCTCGTGGACCCCCTTGCTAATTCCTCTGTCAATAATCAAGTAACACCCCTTCAACAGCAGTCATTCAGAGGTGAACTTTAACACACACACAAGGCCAAGCAGCGCAGGATGAAAGCCAACCGGAGGGGGTTGAGAACACACCTGAAGTGGAGGTACAACCCTGGTCATAAACTCTCTTTGAAGTGCCGAGGTCAGGGCGATCATCAAGCCCACACACATCCACTCGGGCACCGGCACTTGTGCGCGCACTCACGTTCTTATATAGTTCTATGGCACTCACTCACACACACCTTAAAAAGAAAACCCCTTTGTTTTCTTCCCCGCCACGTTAGGGCGAGGCGGGTGTAGGGCACTTTCACTCGCACTGGGCTCTAATAGAGGCTTTAAAGATATCTCCTACCACACCTAAGCAAATAAACAACTTCCAATGTAAACATCCACAAACGATGTCCGCCTTTGACACTTGCATGAGGCTGAGGCTCAATGCCAAGTAGCTGAACAGAGAGGAGCTACGAGACAGCCCTGGTGACGGGCCTCACCATAAAAGCACAGCGGGGGCCGTGACGAGGTGTGTGAGTAGGTGTATAGGTCCCAGATTAGACACTTGGGCTGACCTGTTCCTATAATGTAGCCTGCCTTTCTCACCTGGAAGTGCAGTGTTGATCTCCTGTGCCTCACGCACACACACAGGACCACCAACTCCCTCCCTCCCCACTTCCCCACCCGGCCAAACAATGCTTTCAGGGTAACTGTGCGATTAGGAGTCCACCCCCACCCCATTTTTCCGTGCTGCTCCCAGTGTTGCTCCTGAGTTTGGTCTGAAACTAGACATAATCCCCCCGACATTCCTCACTTACAGGTCGCAGGATCCTTTCCTCACAAACTGATGGAGAATCCGAAGAGAAATTAATATTTAGTAGTGGTAGTATTTTTGATCCATGTAACAATCTAGTTTAATTTCTTTATCTGGAGTTCCATTAACATACATCAGTCCAACCAAAGACTAATTCTATTTGCTCCATCTATATTTTCAGTTGTACAGATGTGTTGCATGTGTGTGTGTGTGTGTGTGTGTGTGTGTTACGCAAACAGCCATAGCAGCCACTACAGGGGATACTGCAGCTGTGTTTACAAAATGGATGACTCCCTCTACTTTGGCTACACAAAATGGCCTCCTTACTTACATGTTGAGCACAGTATACAGTAAGCATGCTTATGACTTTGTTAACTTACTATAAGATAAATTAAAAGCTTTAAAATGTGTCTAAGTGAGTTTTGCCATTTTTTTCATAGTGAAATATATTATGCTGTGTAGAAAATATAACATAAAAGTACAGGTTAAAATTATATTCTGTAAATTTATGCATTACTACACTGTCAAATCCTCTGACATTTTTATGGACATTAACACACTATATCTATATAGTTATTTATACAACAATAATATATTTAAATGAAACTTACTTCAATGTGCATTTTTATGACTGCCTTTTCAATTAGTGTTGCACCAAAACGTTCCAGAAGGGGACTAGGAAAATGACCACATGTAATTCCAGCTAGGTCAAATAAGGGATTGGGAATTTGAAGAAAGGACAATGCATTGCATTAATGCATTAATTACACCACACACACAAAAAAACAAAAACAAGTATGTAATAAAGAACATGGTTGAGATTCAGCAGACTATATACAATGCCACTGTACACAGTAAAAGTAGTTATAGCAATTTTTACCTGTATTATTTTATAGATATCTAACCCATATTCACACAGTTCGGGTAGGCTAATATCTGAAACCCTACAGGTGCACATTTACAATAGGGCCTAATGCTGTTGTTTAGTGATGCCTACTCTAAGTGAATGTGTATGTGTGCGTCTAAATTACACATTTCTTTTGAATAACAATTTATATATCACAACTGATACTAACATAATAACATATTTAATATTTGATCTTGTACAAGGAACATATTATTATACAGTAACATACAGTAGATGTCTTATTTTACCTATAGAGGCACAAGCTAGAATTCCAAGGAATCCAACCTCTGAATCAGCTTGTGCAGCGGCAGTTTTGCTCTGGTGGCAAAGTCCTGAACAAGAGAATATAAAAACCTGAAATATGATAAAATAACATTCTACAACATATATATTACACTATCTTCCTATATGTACAGTGCAATTCAGAATATATACATTACTATAATAATACATGGCACACATACCTAGTTTAATAATCCCTATACCCTTTCTTAGTTAATATATCAGATAATAGTTTTTATTTCAAAAGGCCCATTGAATCAAACTTGCTTGAAGTTATTTAGGAAAATATATATAAAAAATGTAACAATGATCAAACATGAAATGTTAGGTAAGTGGGAATTTTTTTATTTTAGAAATAAAAATTTGTAAATTAAATCTTTCTATGTATTTTCTCTGAATTGATTAATGTGTCAAACATAATATAAATGTGTCACCTATGTAAAATTTCAATGACTGATTAGGATATTATTTAACAATAAGAGCACATATTTTCTCCATTGATATGTACAGTAATTTAACAAAAAATAAAGGTTTATAGTACTGTACGGTTTCTAATAGATTTTTGAAAATACTGTAGTGAAACAATGGAACGAAAAAACCCTTTATGAAATTGATTTTTTAATTTTTTAAGTACTAAATAATACTTTCAATTTACATTTGGCCTACAATTCGACTGTCTAAATATTATGTTATTTTCTAAGATAAACAATATACTAAGATACATTATTATAACGTCAAAATGTACTAGAAAATACAAAAGTATTTATCAATAAAAAATGTTTTAAACTATTTTAAGAATAGCATATCAAAATCATATAAATTAGAGGGTAATCACAAAAAAGACAAACATTTAAATGATCTGTATATTTGCATTCTTATCTCAATATGCTTCACATTTAGCATAATTAGACTAGCTCCTATACAGATCTAAATGTCCATCACATATACAGTACTTTAAAATGACCTGTTCATCAGATTTATGAGTGCAACACATAGCATGTGTTCAAATGTTGATGCAGAAAAGGTGTGACACTTTACTGGACAAGTAAAGTGACAAGAGAAGTTCCCTGCAAATAATTAACTGAAAATGGTACTATAGTGTCTCCATCTTAACTCCATTGTCACTGGAAAGGTAAGAAATACGACATGGCTCTTTGGTCATTCCAGTGACTCAGAGATTCTTACTTATTCTGCTTATTTTCCCATATCCCCTCTGACAAACTCACAAAAGCCTCTTCTCACTGCAGTGACATGGATTTTTCCTGTATATACCTTTTCTGGGAAGAGGAGCCTTATTAATCTGCTTGGACATTATTCTGAATAGTTCCGGTAAGTGAGAGGGAATGCCGACAATCCTTATCAACTGGAAGATGGCTGTTTTCAAATAATATATCTAATAGGTAAATCAAATAAATCTAGGCAAATATATTTTGACATATTGCTCAATTTAAATACTGTGTTTTTAGCTGTGAGTTCAATCTACTAATGAAATAATTAATTTGATTATTTCTACTATTTATAAAAACCATTTAATGCAATGCTATTCTGTTTTTGCAGTGTGAAATCAAATATATAGGTAGATATAGATATTTTTAATTAGATTCTGTCAGTACATTTTGCTGTGCACAGTATGGTGAGGCTTTTGAACTTACATTAAGTATTTGCCATGAAATGCTACTTTATTTGCAATAGATTTCTATAATTTCATCATCAATAATTTTCTTTGTATTAACCTTACTATAATAAGGT
>JAODUE010031353.1:0-21367 GCA_027564755.1 Amblyopsis hoosieri
GTGTGTGTGTATATATATATATATATATATATATATATATATATATATATATGGCTACTTAAAACAGAATCTAAAGTTGATCTGTGATTAATATGACTATTTTATTTATGGTATCCTGTGGTATTTATTATGACAGAGGGGTCAGAGCCCACATAAACCGCAGTCAGCTGCATCTGTGAACTCTACAGATAGGCTGATTTAAAGGCACTGATGTGATATTCATTAGACAGTGCTGCTCTGCCCATGGTGGTTAATCATGAGGGGATCAGGAATAGTGCGGGACCGAGCACAGGATCAGTGAAATAAGCCTGGCAGCAGACTGCAAGCCTCCGAGCCACCAAGGAAACAGCAAAACATTGTGATGTGACCACATAGAAGCTTCACATACGTACATACATACATACATACACATATACATACATACACACACACACACACACACACACACACACATACATATACACACACACACACACGTACATATTTAAGTAGCTGCATCCAGTACATATAGGCTGATGTACACAGTATACATACTGTACATACACACAGTGTATACACCATGTGTACATCACACACACACACACACACACACACACACACACACACGGCCATTAAATAAATTGTAAATTCACACACACGGAATAGCCGTCAATAGACCTGTTGCAAACCCAAGAACACCAAAAATAACTATAAATAGGTACCTTAAACTCAGGTGCCAGATGAAACAATTGTAATGATGCCAAATTAGCACTTTATAGTGAGGGAAAGAGAGAGTCACACATACACAGAGAGGCTCATCTTGAAAGACAGATGCAGATTAATGGATGAGAAATACTCAATACTACTGAGCATCTGCTGTATGTTTATAGCCAAATAAGGGGCAAGAGTAGGGTGGGAAATGCTCTGGCAAAGCCACGAGGCAGATGTTCATTACTGTCCTGCTGTATGCTGTACGGTTTGTGAAGATGTTCCCGTGTACATGCGTCTGACTATATGAACCCCGACTCAACAATGGGTACCAGTTGGCAACACAGCTGAGAAGAAAATAAAATAGAGGATTAGTGTGGCAAAAACCTCTCGGGTGAGTTTTATAGATGGCAGCTCACCTTGAACAAAGACACGCTTCCAGAAGATTCTGCCAACGTGCATCCCCCCAAGGAAAACCAGATTAGACAGGATGAGCATGGCGGTGGAAAAGGCGGACAGCAAGGCAACGCATCGTCTTTTCATGGGCACAGACAGCTGTTTCTCCTGGTGAATGGCAGTTAAACCCCCGAGAGGCTTATTATTGTAGGCACATCTAAAAAAATGCACCATCCATGACTAACAACCTCACAACACAGCCTCTATCAATCAGTGCAATCTAATCTTACAATCTATGTGCAAGTTTTACACAGAAGTATTAAAATTAATAATTTTACCACGTCACGAGACATTTTCACCCATCCCCTATTCACAGACAATAAACCAACTCCCCTCCCGAGATATGTATGAATAACAAAAAGGTATGACACCATTTTCAACCCATTCTCTGGATTGCCAGTGTTATTGTTTGAGCCGGGGGCGCCCAAATCTGTGAAATGCACGCTCGATAGCTAATATTAGCTATGTTACGCATCATCATTATGCACAAGAAGGAATGGCTATGGGGTACTTAGAATTTCACTGACAAATTAAAAATATCAAGCCAATTAGCTAGTTTACCCAGCAGGGTTTAATCCTCTCAATTATGCAATCTTTCCACAAGGTTCATGCAAGTTAGTTACACTTACAGCACACATAAACCAGGGTTGACAACTTTCAAGGCTGAATCGATGATTCACACAGATATATTTAAATGAATTATAAAAAATAATTAACGCTAGTATGAGACAGGAGATACGAGTGTGTGGCACACGGGCCAGATGCGTGAGATTCGGCAAGCCTGCCTAAACTTACAGCAATGTACCGAAGCCTGGGTGAGTCAAAGAGGGTTTTCAGTCCATTCTCGGTCAGAACTCCAGCCCAGTTCATCAGAGCCCAGTAGCACAGGTAGTCATGGCCACCGTGCCAGAGGCAAACAAAGCCAAAGGCCAGGCCAGTGGCCAGAACCATCCAAGCGGGGCCGTGATGTGACCCGCCCAGTGGGACGTAGATGTATCTGGACCGCAAGGGACGAGCAGGAAGCCCGGTTAGCAAGCAAAATTATTATCTTATAATTAGCTTACAATCACTGACTCCCTTTAACTTAATGAATGTAAAAAGCTGTATCATATGTTATCAGAAATATATTTCCAAAATATGTAAGATAATCGTGTTTTAAACAGTGAAAGGTAAACACTGTTCCTGGTCAACTTTAGCAGACTTAGAAGGGATTACAAATTATTAGTTGCAAAATGATCATGTGATCTTCACAGATTTTTATTAAAATAAGCAAAATAGATGTGGTCCATAGCACATAAATGTGTCCAAATAGATACTGATACTGCAACTGGGTAGATGATGAGTCTATGATTAATAGTTTACCTGCTCTAATGAATGTATAAATACCTATTTCTCCTCTTTTCAATAGGCTGTGACTGAACATGAACAGATGTTAGAGAAATAATGTAATTAAATAGTAAGTAATAATGTAATTAAAAAAAGCAGTTCCCACTATTAAATGAACATTTAATCGAACAATGAATTACCCTTGTCAGATGGTGACAGTTGAAATACTGCCCATAATTATTTAATATCTAAGCGCTTTTGAAGAGATTAATATATATTGTGTCACATGGAAATTACCCACTTGGGATGTGTGATAATGTTAATAATAAGTCCACATTTAAAGTCTGATTCCGCAAAAATGCAACGCATATTAAAAGGTTGAGTCAGCGATTGTCAAATTCAGCAAATATCTATTCGCAGTCCGCTAGCTCCATTCTGTGTGCGCGTTCCAAAAAATAATTTGGTGTTTCTACACAGCCCTGGCTCTGTAAATGGGGAAGTGGTGCAGACCACACCATGCAACACTTTCACAGCTTTGGTAATGTGATTCCAATGTTGGGAGGCAGAGCTTCTAAGGTAGGATCCTAAAATTGAAGAGAGAGTAATCATGAATAAACAAAATGAACAATCTTTTTCCAGCATCGGCTCCACATTTAACATTAGCACAGTTGACGCCGTGCTGCGTGGCATCACGTGAAGAAAGATAGTTTGTGGTAACCCAAGAAAACTGCTGGTCTCCTGGGCCCCGACAGCTCCACCACGCTAGATCACTTCACAGCACCTAACAACCAAACATCACATCCAGTCTCCCGTTGCTGAGCTGGGAGCTAATTATCCCAGGCACCCTGAGGCTGATCAATGCTCCCAAAGGATGATGCAGCAGTTTCTGAGCCTTCAGCAGAGAGGTCCAGCCTGCCCCGTGTAAATGGCAGAGGTAAAGGTTACAGCCAGAGACATTGTATAGAAGAGACGGCCGCATCCTAAATAGAAATCTATGGGAGAAGTCTGTTAATGCCAGTCTGGATGGCGGACCAATCAGTGTCGCCTGATTTCCACTGAGCGCGTCTCTGTTCCGTCACGTCAGCGGTTCGTTCTTGCTCCGTCATCTGCACTGCATGCTGCCGGTGTCAGAAGCTGAGTTTCTATAGCAACAAACCAAACCTGAAATTATGAGTTGGTCGCTTTCAGCAGCGTCCCAGACGCTTCTGGGATGCTTTATATCAGATTTGTCTGGTGATTCTACAGCCTTCATGCAGATTGTATGTCCCGGTGACCACTGAAAGTGCTGATGCTGTATGACTCTCTCCCCATTCATTAAGACTGGGCCTGGTCCTGTTGGGACTGAAATCACTGCCTGGAGGCATTTCCAATATGGCTACCGATTGGCCAGACTTGCCTGTAAGACTTTTGTTATAGCTGCTTCCACCCAGAGCCATGGAAATAACAGAGTTACGCCAACGTGCGTTCATTGGAGATGGCGCGACTCTATTCTTTCCAGGGCTCTGCCTCAACCCAACCGAATCCATCCAGTATGCCTCTACTCGTTTATCAACTGTCAAGTTGCTTCTAGGATTAACTAAATGTACAAGTATCAAATTACCGTTGAAAAGATGAAAGTGAAACCTGTGCACGATGTATATCTTTACATGACACTAAGCTAAACGGTGGCATGCCCATGGACAGACTTAAGGAATAAGGACTTCAAGTCTCTCCTGAGCAAAATGCATCACTACGACTATATGGACAGCAGGCCAATGTTATATTGTCATTACTACATGACTTACAGTACGTGTTTATATTACTAATTGAAGGCCAGACACGACTAAGATACTTTGCGATGCCATTATGTGTTTGTGCACTTCTGGACTGGATGATTCATTGGCTTTGCTGCCTCTCCCAACGGAACAGGCCTGGTGTCATGGCCATCCGTGACTTTTCCCAGTCCCTTCACTGTTCACATCTGGAAAAGCAACAAGGCTAGGATATTGTTGTTATGTGCGGTCTGCACACAAGAGGGTCAAGCTAGCGAGGACACGGGTTGCAATTGCTGACTACTTTTAACTGTATTTACCACATCCTGGGTGTGATAGCAGATTTAGCTAGCATGAGCCATTAGATGGCAAGCTAACTTCTTAACTATTAAACATAATAAATATAGGTTAGCAATAGTAGCCTCTCAGAGATTATTTCAAAATCTCTAAATCATCTCAATCCCCCTAAAAAATGCATATTGTTCCCCGTAGCAACACCCTTTGTTGAAAACCACTGCTTTAGTCTGTCAACTGACATTGGGCTTTCAGTGCATTTATTTATTTAAATCTAAATATCAAATGCTGCTCAGCCCTCCGTTGATTCATTTATTTCTCCCCGAGAATATGGTGTTACATTTATCATAAAAAGGCTTAGAAAATGCCACGAAACGCGTTTGAGCTTAACCCTCTTCAGGAGCAAAGTGAGAGTTAAGAGGTCTATTGTCATGGAGGTCGTGTGGGTTACAGAGACGTAGAGGCACAAGAGGCTGTAAGAAATGTGAGGCGACGATGAAGGTTGAGACACTTTAGCTGGCCGTGCGTCGGGGCGCCAGGAGTGAGTCATGTGGAGCACATCATTTCACACCTACGCATCCCTCCTCCAGCGCTCTTCAGACAATTACAGCGCTTTTCATAACCGAATTCAAATCTCTTTAGCGGCACTTTTAGCCGCGAAGAAACGCGTGGGCATCGCATCGCAGGGTCTCCTCTTGCATCTGCACTAGCGGTAATTGCTAATGGATGCCGTCGAGCAAGGAGAAAACATTTTCTAATGGACGTGGATTAGGATGGAAACTTTCACTTGCAAGGTAGATTCTGTTGTCTTCCACAATTTGTTTCTAATTAACTATTTTACCATATGTGTGCCTAATACTACATTTTTCCATTAAAGAAAAAGATGTTAGGTGCCCACTATACCTCATGCCTATTAAACCAGAAAAGAATGGTTGCTACTTATGTGTAAAGTTGACACCTATTATCAAAGAAAACCCTCGAGTTGCAATTCACAGTAAATCACACATTTACCTACTGTAGCAGACCCATTCCTGTTCACCCAGGCTACGTTCAGCCAAGTGTGCATCATTAAAATCAGACAATCAAATAATGACCGTTGTTTACAGTGAGCCAATGCATAATGCTCTGATTACATATGCGCATATTCAACAAGGTGGCATTGCTCACAGCAGAGAAACAACTGTCCAGCTATAATATGCCACCTCGTAATCATGAAAAAGCCTACATGCAAATGTAGGATGCCTCTCTTCACATACACATGTTGGTAGGTAGGTGCAGTGAGAATGACGCCTAATTTATGCAAATTCAACTGAGGATTTAAATAAAAAGAGCTATATCCTACTGCATGTGTGATAAGTAATTATACAGTAGCATCAATTCCACACACTCATCTTACTATTAAAATAAATGAGTCAGCATAGCTATATGTATAAAGTAAATTTGTGGAATACAATTTAGTTACAACAGATGTTAAACACTCCTAGAATTTGCCTGAAGTGCCTCTTACCTGATGAGCCAACGATAGAGGCCGACATCAAAATGCCTGAGAGAAGGAGAAGATATTCAGTGTTTGACGGAGACAATTTGCATACTGATATTGCCATTCCTAAGAAACACCTGAGCACCCTCGAACATGACAAAAGCCTCATTGGTTCAGAGGCCACGCAGACAGAAGCCTGTCTGCGTCAGGTGTGTGTGTGTGTGTGTGCGCGCGTGAGTACGCATGTCAGAAAGATGACAAATCAGACTCCATTTGTCTCAGCACCTTTGCTCGTCCTGGGCCACAAGTCCCGAGACAACTCCCCTAAATATGATTTGAACCAAAGTGAAACCGACTGTCACGACTGATTACATTTGCCAAGAGAAACACATGTTAAGGTTGTGAAACTGGCCATGCCTATAACCAGATCAACACACGTGTTTTAGTGTATGATTTGGTGAGATCCACTCCATGCTTGTCCAGATGACCGCTGTGTTTGGTTATGAATTCTATTAACATTTGAAATGTGTATTATCTCTCACATGCAAGTGGAAATCAGATAACAATCGACTAACAAGAAAGCTAAAATTGCATAAATATGTTTTTTCAGTTAGTTTAAGGAATACAGGTAGTCAGCTATTGCAAGCTAGTTAAGATAATAAAGATAATAGGCTACACTTTCAAATTCACCATATCTCCTCGCATTTCGCTAACTTTCACTGTGCATGTTGAAAAAATATTCCAATACTTCTACACAAAGAAGCTCCCTAAACAAACAAACAAACAAAGTGGCGAACGGCTCTCACATCAACAAAGCCGTAGTAGCCGCCTCCAGAATGCTTGCTAACTTAGAGCTCAAATCAAAACAGTATCCCTCCGCGGCACCGCTCCACACATCAAAACGCATTGAGAAGCACATTTGGTGAATTTGACAAAAAGCGTATTAGCTTACAAGAGCTGACTACACCTTTAAATGCACTTTCTAATGTGTACAAGGGATGTTATTCTAGAGACGGCAGCATTACGAAATACAGATCCATGACCAGGCCGCTGCCTACAAGTCCCTGTGAAATAAACGGCAGGTCGCACTGTAGCTATCAGCTATCAAGAGCGGTTGTTGCCCAGCTTGAGCTCACCTCCACATCCCTGTGAAGCTGTAGATAATGCTTACACAGCGAGGCAGCTCTGGGGGAACTAGGTTATCCAGCGTCGCCAGTAGCGATGGAAAGCCAAAAAGTACCAAGTACTTCACATAGAAGAACTGCACTAAGGCCAGTGCCAGACCACCTGCGGGAGAAAAGTATTACACATCATATATAGCGCCGTACACATTAGTACTTAATAAATGTGGTCTGGGAAAATGTTCTTGACCAGGAAGCTAGCTGGCTGACACTTTAGATAAGAGCAGATAAACAGCTGAATATATCGATTCTGCATCCTCTGAATAAGGCATGCACATGGCAGTGAAACTGCCTAGTCTGTATACATCCCCGCACAAAAGCAAAAACCTTCAATTCAGTTGAACAGTGGGCAGGTGATCGATGGGAACAAGGAAACGCTAGAAATGAAGGAGATCAAGGGCCTCCGTCACAACAATCTACGGTCTGTAATGTCACGGTTCAGCCGGCAGAAGAGAAATATAATGACACACCGCTACAACAGGACGACAGCTGAGCTGGAGAACCGCCCGGAGAAATAACATCCCGACGTCGTGACCTTGTGGCCTTACCCAGGGCCCAAGACGGAAGGATGTCTAGGTACGTCTCATTAGCCTGGATGGAGTGCATGTACATCACATGGATCATGTACTCTGCCGTGAGCCACCACAGGAATAGTCTTCCTGTTTTCAGCAGCACGTTTTTAAAAACAGCTTCTCTTCCATCGCTCTCTTCGGTCGATCTCTGCATCTGCATGAACAGACACCGTCAGCTAGTTAGAGAGAGAGAGAGACCTCTGGACCTGGTGTAGTTTCAAAGATGGTGGTTTAAAAAGGCACAGACTGTTGGGCTTCTGGGGAGTGAGCACCTAACCTAACCACACATACATCAGTACACAACAGGTATTACAAACAGTAGCTATTGATGTAGATACATAAAAATAACATAACCGACAGCCAACGCTGACCAGTTAATCAAACACACCTCACCGGCTCTCTCTCTCTAGCGGGAATTAACTGGCTCTAATAATTGGACAGAGTGTTTACGCCGGTACATTGTGTAAAAGCAGACTTGATTGCAATCACAGCCGCCCTGTAGACAAGGACCAGCGGGGCGACGCTTGACCAAAGTGCACTCTAATCTCGCTAACCTGATGGACGTAGTCCTTGTACGTGATAATTGGTCCGTTGTAGAACAGCGGATGGTAGAACGAGTAGGAAATGAGCCAGCCCAGTTGCACGGCCCCTCCGGGTTGCCAGGGGCACCAGCAGTGCTCGAGGCTGAAGCTGATGAATCGCAGGCCGCAGACGGCGGTGCTGAACAGCAGCAGATAGTACTCCTCCTCCGTCTCGTACCAGCCCCGCTGTTGAGCGCAATCGGAGAGACAGACACCATACTGTTAAACCGTGGTGGTGTATATTGGAAGGCCAAGCACAGGTAAAACACAGGAAAAACACGGGTAAAGAAATGTTCAAGTCTTAACCCCACTCAAAAGAACATAACATTGAGAGTATGCTGACTAACACCAACATAGGTGTGTGTACACACACACACACACACACACACACACACACATGAATGAGTACATTCTTATAGCAGCAGCATTGTGTACCATTCTTGACTTCTTGACAGTGAATAAATTGATGACACACATACGTTTCTGAATACAACAGCATATGTAACATTATGACAGAACAGCTAGAAGTTACTTTTATTTTTATCCAAAGTTTATCTTGTTTTTAGTGAAAACTGGGGAGCTAGAGGTGGACAGTGTGTTAGTATCTTGCCCCCTCTTGTGGTAATTGTGAATATGGCAACTCAATCACTGCAGCCAATATCAATCATCGCAGCCAATCTGCAAAATAGCCGACCTCAGCAACCAATTTTAACACTCCTCCCTGGGAGAGCGATACTTGGTACATTTACAGTAGAACCCTTATTTTAAAGACACTTTTACATCAATATGAAATGTCAGAAGTGTTACACATCACCGACCTGGACGTCCTGTAGCGGCTGAATGTGCAGCGTCAACAGCGACAGCAGGCTGCACGTCCAGCACAGCACGGGTCTACGCAGCTGGGCCACGAGGAAGCAGAGGCCCAGGTGGGCCAGCAACACGCTTAAACCGTTAACGCCCAAAACGGCGAGGGCTGCCACAAGGCCGTATATCGTCAGCGCGGGCACCCTGAGCTGTCGGTGGGGAACAAAGGACGGCGGGAAAATGTGTTGCACCGTCACGCACGGCACTAGCATCAACATGGTCACATGACTCGTGTGAATGTAATTCGCACCTTGGCGTAAAAGACCACGGCCAATCTAGATAGCACGCCATGTCCAATAAGAGTCCACAGCAGAGTCTTCTTGGCCCGTTCACTCCAGAAGCTCCACTCAAAGTCGGTGGGATCCTGAAAAACACCATTCAGTTGACGGGGTTGACGGGGCTGTCAACTGATGTTAGCCAAGAAGACTTGCATCCCCCTAGTAGTCCATTAAAGACATTTCTGAGAAACTGTGACCAGCACGAGTATTAGTTGTGTTAATATCTGGAAATTACTTGTGAAATTAATCAACGCAAAGGCTTGTAGGCTTACAGCAGGTTTAAAGCTTCAAAGCTTTGTGACTATACAACATTTATTTAGTACTAAAGTTAACTTTTTACTTTACATTTTATATTGGTCGTTTTAAACTAACTTTAAAAAAAAAAAAAACTCCAAAAGTCCAACTCATATGAAGTGCTCAATTTAGAAGAGGAAAAAACGTGCAATCAAATCAGGCGTAATTAGGCCTACGTTACAGGTGGTGTAGCAGCCTTTTAGCTTTCCAATAAAATCAATTAAGCCAATGAGGGGCGAACGGGAGAGATAGTATCGGACATGTGTTCTGTTTTGTATCAGTCAGTCAGAAGAGTCCCGTATGTCTGAATATTGTCTATCCATTTATTTGTTACATGCTCACAGTTGTAGCAAGTGGGATACCAACCATATTATCTCGTTTACAATATCATAGACGATTCCTGATACCTCCTTTACTTGTTCACACGTTAACATATTAACACGGTAAGAAACTGTTGCAATCACCTGGCAGGTTGGTTATAACCACTTTCTCCCTAAAAGCCCCACCCAGTGTGCAAAACAAGTAGTTTTAATATTTAAACCCTTAATTTGGCTCCTACAGGTAGGCCTATACATGGTGTTCTACATTGGGTAAAGCTTTCAAGAAGTGGATGCATGAAACTCACCCTTTTAAAACCCAACAGAAGGCCATTCTCCAGCTGAAATTCTCTTTGTAATTGTGATTCATGTTCTGCAGAAAATATTGCAAAAATTCCCTTTACACCAATTACTATATTACACATTCATAGCATTATAGCCAATTATTTAACTAATGTGTTGCTTGTATCATAGATAATTTAAGAAATGTTGCATTTTATTGTATTTTTTACCAAACAATAAATATATAGACCCATCAATTCCTTTGAATCTTACCTTTGGAGAATCTGTGCAATTCATAGAAGGAGTAGAGGTGAGACCCAAACGAAAGCACCCAGTATGCAAAGATCTCTGCCTGTGGCAAGGCTGCCAAATAGACCTTTGACTTGGAGGCCATCAGTTAATCATGCGTGTCATCATCTAGACATAAAGCACATGAAAAACTCAAATCGGGATATTTCAAAAAGAAAATAAATACTAAAAAAAATGTGTTAAAATGCTACATAAAAATAATTGTTACTCGTTACAGTAAATAAATCTGTGTGATGCATGTAAGATGTAATAATATAATACAGATGGAAAGTAGCAGTATAACAGTGCTGACACATTTTCTTGTACAGTACAACCCATAGTACAGAACAGACAAACCAAATATGCAGTGTATTATAGCATTAAAAGGTGTTGTTCATCCTTTAGTGTTCTGGATACAGGTGATACTGGAAAACCACAGATACAGTTCTCCTTACCTAAAACATACCAACAAAGAATCATCACCACTCACCATTATAATGTAACTATAACTAGTGTAGCCACTCTGGGACCACCAGCTGATCATGAGCAAGGGATGCCAGCTGTTGATAGGTTACGGGAGGTAACTTAGGTTACAACTTGCAAGCATCTTCACCTTTGACCTTGACTGAATGTGTTTGATTTGCTAACCTAGAATGTGTTTAATTTGCTAACCTAGTACAGACAACGTTCAAAAATAAGAAATTGCTCATGCAAATAAAAACATTTTGTCTCACTCTGATTGAAATGAAACGGTGGTATAACGCTTGGGCAAAGGAACATTTGCGGCAGGGGAAACATTTCGTCACAACACACTTCCAGTAGATATCCCAGCACCCGTCACCGCCTGAACATCAGAGATAATAACATCACTGACTAGAAGAAATAATGGTAAAAAAATATAAAAGTTAAGGATTCATTTACGCAGGCTAACAATCTCAACTTTCATAGGTATCTAACTTAGTAGGCTATCTAACAAAAGATGACACATCGATAGCTAAGCCTGCACGTTGCCAAATAAAGTAGAAGCTTACCAAGGCCCAGATATGCATGTTGTATCTGCAGCTCGTGTTGAAATTATTTGATTTAAATGCAGAAATATCTTAAAAGATGCCGCTAACATTTCAACCAGAAAACGTGTCCCCAGGCATATTTTATACTCGCTTCCGGTATTATAAAATGTATTGTGTTTCAAAATAAAAGGCCCAAAGTTTAACGAGAATTAAGTGCATTCATAATAATAATAATAATAATAATACATTTTATTTGGGACGCCTTTATAAACACTAAAGGATAGATGTATTAAATAATATCCACCTGAGAGAGCCATATGATATAATTTATGTAATCATTAATAAACAAATTAGAGGCAATCTGCATTATTATGTCACTGATGTTGTTATGTCTGTTTAATACAAATGTATGTTGATGCATTTTCTGATGTAGTATTTAAAAATACATTAATGACAAACACTTATGTATTATTATTATTGCTTTTGTTGTTATTATTTTATATACCTCATTTGCAGTAAACCTTTACTGATACTTTTACTACCATTGCAGACAGTTCCCGGGTGGGTGTGTACATTTCTGCCTATAGACGAAATGAAGGCTGCTGACTCAAGAGGGTTTCTTGGAAAAGTGGAACTTTGTGTGGGAGCATTGGATGGGAAAGCTGCTGAACCAGGCATCAGCACAAAAGTCCAGGTTTGGAGCAGATAACTAGGCACATTTTTCACAATTTACTTCTAGTTGTGGAAGCTACTGTATAGGTATTTGTTCAGACGGGAAAGGTTTAGGTTCAGTCATGATTGGGCCGATGTCTTTCTGCCCCACATTACAAAGAGCCCTTTAAAGTGTAACCGTACCTTTTTTTGAGCTGTAAATTAAGTAATAGGATTGATCTGTGATGAGACACATCAATGTTGGTGTCAATATTGACAAGATTCACGTTTTTATAAAAATCAGCATTTTATGGACTGAAAAGCACACTTCACGCCATATCCATAAAAAATCACCCCACGACCTGGATGGTTTTCACCAGCTCATATGTCATCAAATTAAAATGTAAACGTTAATGTTGAGAGGTGCTGAGAGGGTCCCCTCACTCAGCTCCTTGATGCATCTTTCAAAGTTGTAGTGTGTGGAGTCCATAGCAGGCCCAGTCCAAGAGCAAGCACCTCTCACAGGTTGCCATTCAGAAACCACAGAGAGATTTCTAAGACTTTTTGGAATAGAAATTGAATTAATATATAAATAAGATTCACATGTTGGCAGGATATTATTAGGAGTGTCTGTCTTGCACCTTGCATGTGTGTGTGTGTCTTTCTGCCCTGCATGTCTACAGCTATTCTGGTGTTGTAGAAGTCTGTAGTAGAACCATATGACAAGAAATATAACGGCAGTTATTTGTATCCAGACAGGTAGGCAGACCCAGACCATCAACTTCATATGCAAGCTTGCTTCAATTAGAGGCAATTTACATCTTCTATATCAGGTCATAGCTATATATATTATTGGATGTCTGTGATGTCACCATAGGACGTCACATGTAGGTTTTCTGAAAAACAGGTTTGACCTGTTTTATTTTTAACCAGGCTGTAAAACGTTGGACATTTTAGCATGGGAGTCTATGGGGATTGATTCGCTTTTGCAGCCAGCCTCAAGTGGCCATTCGAGGAAGTGTTGATTTTGGCACTTCTGCATTGGATTAATTTTTCAGCACCTGTGGAGGTTCGTGCTTGGTCACAGCATGGCTTGTAGCTACAATAAGGGCCCCAGTCATACTGAAACAGTCTATTTGTCCCAGGAGCTTGTTTGCCATGAGTCATGACATACAGTAACATGTTTCTCATTGCATAGACATTTATAGACAGTATATTGTATATTGTACAGTATAATATTATACAAGTGTATCATATACATATGATGTGTTTGTATGTATTTTTACTAAGACTTAAGAAAAATATTTGTTATTACATTTTTTTTAAATATTGGATATTGTAAGATTTTCCAATTACTTGGATTACCATAGTCTTCTCTTTCTTACTTTAATAGGCTAACCTTTATTTATGTACAATAACTACAGCGATAACCACAAAATAATACTTCACTTTGAAAAGGTTTATTGTGGAGAAACATGTGGTGGTACAGTGGTTTATGGGTTAGCAGAGATGCAATTCAATATTGCAATTCAACAACTAAACCAATTAGTACAAATTGGCCATTCAATGCATCCTGAATATTGGTTAGTGGGATTTCCATAGTCCAAAAATAGGACAGGTCAAGACACTGTAACAACCACAACAAAATAACACTGTAACAAGTCACAAAGCACACAAAAATCAACATAACCTGAACCATTCTTTCATTCCTTCTATAAACAATCACAACCTCGACCCGAAAACAATCACATCAAATATATCCTTCATTGGCTGAATTGCACTTGTATTGACCATTGAAAATGAACAGACATAATAATATTAACCTTAACAAAGGTACCTACCTCACGAAGTGATCAAATAATGACTCTAGCGCCTGAAAATCATGCTACAAGTGTGCACAAGTGTGCATGTTTGTGTGCATGCATTCGTGGGTGCGTGCATGTTTGAGATGCCAGACATCTATTGACATTAACAAAGGAACCTACATTACCTAGTGATCAAATAATGACTTAGCTCTATCTTAGTGTGCATGCACTGCCTGGGTGTGTGCGTACCGTGCAGCCTACGTGTTGTAGTTGAAGCCACATAGCGTTAGCATGTTAGCATGTTAGCATGCACGTGCTTTCACAGGTCGTCGGTCTCTCCGTCAAAGGGCACGGCATCCGTCTCCATGTGGATGCTGCTCGGCTCGTGGCTGCCCACCCAGCCGATGGGGGTGCGGTTGAAGGAGGGGCGGGAGCCCACGTCGGGCTGATATACCACAGCAGGCTCCAGCACCTCTTTGGTTGCTTCGATGTCTGGCAGCTGGAATTTCATGAGCTGATTGGCCTTGTCAAAGCCCCCGAAGGGCATGGCAATCCTGAAAGAATGAAATAAGGTTTTAAAGTGTAACTGCACCCCAGCTCTGAGGCTGACTCCACCCACTGCATTGAACATTGAAAAATGCTAAAAGTTAGTCAAGGAGCTGAGTGAGGGGAGGGGGTTTGGGGGCTGAGAGGGAAACCCTTAGTAAAGTATTAAAGTTAAAGAGCAAAGGTGGATTTGGACACACCCTAAATGCAGTTTGCACCTTGCACTTTACACCATGCGTTTCGATTGTTAAAATAGGGATCGATGTCTTAGGTAATGTATACCTGTTGAAGCATTTGTACTTGAGAAGATCTTGATGAACATAGGGTCCAGGCATTTTATATTTCATGGTGGCTGTAAGGCTCTCGTCCCCTTTCATGGCCTTCTCCCATGGAGATATGTACATCTTTGCATGGATCTGCTTCATGGTGGGGTCATCTGATCCTCCACCTGTAGGGGGATATAGAAAATAGTTTAGTTTGTTTGTTTGTTTGTTTGTTTGTTTTCTTTTGTGTGGAAAAAAGAAGAAAATGCCGGCAGTGTGGGAGTACATCAGTATCAGTATCAGCTATTGGCTAATTTGTTATTTAACACACACATAGGTATTGTCCCTGAAATTAACAATTTCCCTTCTTTTTAAGCATTGTACTGCATAACACAGACCAGAGCACCACCTGTAACAATACAACATGCACCAACCTTTAAGTGGAGACCAGTCACCTCCCATTTCCCCTGGCCCTCCATGACCAGCGCTGCCCTGGCCTCCTGCCGCCGCACCTCCATGGCCTCCTCCTGCAGCTGCTCCTCCGGCCACGCCGGCAGCCCCTGTCCCTGCGGCTCCTCCCTTGCCGGCGGTCCTGGTTGTCCTGTTCAGGGAGGTCTCGGTGGTGCACCCTGTTACCAGGTGCTGCCCGGCGTCCAGCATCTGGCCCCCGAAGCTGGGCACCAGCCTCTGGAGATTGTCCTGGGGTGAGAGCACAGAGTGCCACAAAAACGTGGATCAAAAGCCGAGCGTGTCTTTAGCACGCAACACATTCCCAACTCGTCAAAAATTGCAGCTTGGTCAATGGCCTTTCTCGTCACTTTTTGAAGCATTCGAAAGCCTTTGATGTCGTAGGATGAAGACTTTGAGGCATGTTGAAATGTAATTACTTGAAATCATAAGCTACACATAGCCTATACAGAAATATAGCTGAAACTATTTAATTGTATGATTACAATTAATTACATTTCAACATGCCTCGATTGTATATTGAGTATTTATCTACAATCAGGAGCTAATACTTGCGCTGAGATTGCATGCCCATATATCTAAAAATAAACGGGTGGTGGTTTCTCCGTAGCCTTGCCGTAACAGTCAATGACCGAAGTCTTCATCCTACGACGTCAAAGGCTTTCGAACGTTTCGAAAAGTGACGAGATAGGCCATTGACCAAGCTGCAATTTTTGACGAGTTGGGAATGAGAACGTGTTGTTTTGCCACCCTTGAAGGCGGAGTTAGTCATTCTCGAGAATGCTTGCTTACTTTGATCTCAAATCAAAACAAACACCCTCAGAAGCTCCGCCCCACACATTGAAACACATTGCAAAGCCAAGGGCATTGTTGTTGTGAGCGGTGTTCACCACTTTGTTTATGCTCCTATTTACGGAGCCAGGGCTGTGTAGAAGTACTAGATTATTATTTCAGAATACACAGAGAATGGGTAAAATAGCAGAATGCAAGGAGATACTTTGTGAATTTGACAATAAGTGTATTAGCTTACAATTATCTTATAATAGCTTCTATACCTTTATAATTATGTAGGATTTAGGGGGATCTATTAGCAGAAATTGTACAGTATTTATAATTATATTTTCATTAGAGCATAATCACTTGTAACAATTATTCATTGTGTTTTTATAAGCTTAGAATAAACCCTACATATACAGAGTCCTCATCCACGGAAACTCGCCATGTTGTGCTGCCATGTTTCTACAGTTGCCTGCCCAGAAGAGGCAAAGATAACCTTTTTACTTTCCAGTATCAGCTTTTGGATGCTAAAATCAGTTCTAATTGGTTCTATTCAGTTAATTGCAATCTGTAACCCCACTGTTACAGTAGGCCTATATACTGTACCATAATTCCTACAGTTCATATTGGACCTTTAAGACTTGATTGCACTATTACATACTATTACTATTACATACCATGCAAAAGTAAAGGGCAGGATAATCTAGTGGTCTGGGTGTTGGACTCAGCCGAAGGTTGTGGGTTCAAGCCCTGCTGTTGACCTACCTATAAGCCTCTTTAAGCAAGATGCCTAACCCCTACCTTGGGGTTCGGCATCCCCAATACCAAGGGGAACCTGCGTAGGGTGCCATCTTTCGGAAGAGATGTTAAAATGGTTGTCTTTACACTTATTGTAAGAGTAAGGGTTTTAACCCCAATGTCCTGGCCAAATTTCTAATCTGGCATCCCCATGTCTTTTGAGGCAAATTACAAGTGTTATAAATGGCACAACGTAACTCTTTGGCATGAGTTCACAATGTTCACATGTGCACTCAGACTGTTAGGACCAAGCCGCCAAAACTGGCAGTTGGAGAAAATGAAAGCTAATTATGCTCAGGAATTATGCACTGCATATGGAATTACCCTGCTAAAACTAGTTAGGCTAAATCACACTAGATGCTAGATCTGTTTCACTATACGCACAGATCCTCACCATAGACTCACTGCTGAAGAGGTCTGGATTGTTCTCGTAGATGAACTTCTCTACTCTCTTCTGCCTCATCTTGAACATTTTGGAGCCTTTGTTCTTGAGCAGGGACAGCTCCTCCAGCATAATGTCTTTTGGAGTCCGGATCTTTGTTCCAAGGTCAAACTCTGAGGCCTCTGGTTCTGAATCGTACTCTAATGAAAACAATGGGAATATTCAAACAAGCAGATGAAATACAGTATACTAATCAAGAGTTCAGTCTCAATCTTGTCTAGATAGTGTGCAGTTAACCTCTGTCCAATTGAATCCCAGATAATTTGCTGTTGGGCTCATAATGATCCTTTTCCACTGCATGAAATGGTTTTCAGACCATGCAAATATTTATTGTTTTCCCCTTTTTTTGAGGAGCAAGCATTGTTTTTATTTTTTGCTCTAGTTTTTTCCCTTTTTGAATACATGATCAGAAATGAAGGCAGAGTTTGTAGTGCTGAGACTCACTGACTGTTCAAACCAAACAACTGAAATTGCCAAAGCAACATGAAAGATTTACATACATATTTTATGTATCTCTTTTATTCTAAAGCATAGTGGAACCTTCGTGTAAAAGGTGGTTCTATATTAACAGGACATTAGATGCATCCTCGAAGCGGGCTCCTTTTAGAGTTCAGTTGTGGAATACTAAATAGTTCTACTATTATGGTTTCCGTTACCATCCTGAGTGATGTGTGACAGGTCAGTAATGATCCTGGTGGGCTTTTTCCGCTTGTACGGCGGGGCGGTGGTACCCAGAGGCATAGCTGCAACAAAGGCGTGTAAACAACAGGAAATGTAGTCAAACTCGATAAAAGCCGTAGGAATGATCATTGTGGTTGTTGTCCACATACACACACTTGTAGGCATGAAAACATTTAAACATACAATCACTTCATTTACTGTGTACTCAACGCTTGTGTAAATGAACTACTTCCTCCAAATGCTGGAGGAAAGGGAAGAAAGCAAACTGCTCAAGGTGTTAGAAGATTCTCAGAAGATGACAGTGGCCAGAAAGCATAAGTTATTTTTAAGTATTTACTTACAGTATATACTATACTAATGTATCTATTCTATTTCAAGTTTGCATTGTTTAAAACCACATGAACATTAAAGTTGAACAAGTTGAGGAACAATTCTGCTTAGCTGTGCTGTACATTAAAGTACAATTAAAGTAGGCCTCATTTAATGCCAAGCTAATAATAATATGGTTAAAAGGGAGCAAACAAAGGTGTCAAAATAAGTGTTCTGTTGTCACCACTTTCGTATGCAACCATTGAAATTGAAACCAGGCAGGCAGATGGTTTGGGCCCTGATAGTTTTTCAGTTCAAGGGGCATGTCAGTGCCTTTAGATTCTCCACATTCCCCAGACAAACAGACCTCCAAAGGAAACTGCATTGCACTGTATTCAGTTTTGTTTGCTTGCATCAGGTTACTACAGTGTACACACAGACTGAGAATGTACAAATACAGCTGTAAACTGGCTTTGGCCTGATCATTCAGGGCAGAAGCACACTATAAACATAAATCAAAAATTTTTGATTAATTGTAAGAAAAGGTTTTTGCAATTTCTCAACTTTTTTAAATTATGTGCAAATGTTCTGAAGCACCCCATTAATGAAATGTACTGTGTCAATATAGGATTATATGCAATCCTTATCTCATGTTTCTCACAATGTGGCGTTTTAGCTATCCATGTAACAATGTGGACCTCCAGATTGCATAGCAGTTTCTTTAAGGCCCTGTAGCAAAACATCACATCATCTACTGGCTGTAACTCAACCCTCTGCATCTATTTTTGAGTGCCATTTTCAGCCAAGAAATTTTAGCAGCGACTATACAGGCGTCATCGGACTATCAAACGGGCCCTGACACGACCCACAAGGACACACTGTAACACTCCTGTGAAAACCGTTGATACGTTTGAAACGTTTGGAAAACTTGAACCAGGATTAATTAGGATAGCTATCGAGGCGAGATGTAGATGTCTCCGTGTGCCCTTTAATGCCTCTTTAATGATCATAAGAAATTCTGACGCTCGGGTTTCTCGCCTCCCGCTCAGCTGAGTATTCCTGCTAGAGTTTGGTAACACCATATAACATCTTTGCAGCACACACACACACACACACACGCACACACGCACACACACACACACACACACACACACACACAGGCACTGCAGACGTCAGCACATTCTCTCATTCCCCTGCTCAACCTAAGATTTATTAAGAAAATCCGAAAGGAGCAACAGAACTCATATTGATCCCTTTACATGCTTTACGTTTATAAATGAAAGGCTGATAAGCAGTTTTGTTGCCATAGTGAACAACGTGCAGCTACTGTAAGTGAAGCCTATTGGACGTTTAGTAGAAATAAAACACACGTCCACTCACCTGGTTTTTTGCTGTAATCCCGGGCTGATAGGCGGGCCTATAAATACCGAGAAGGGGAAACCCTGGGCTCGACGGTGGAGGTCTCGATCACAGGTTTACAAGTCTTACAGTGCTTCTTATGACCCTATGGTTAGATCCAGGTCCCAGGGAGCACAAAACACACCCTATGCCTCAATGCAAGACCTTCAAGGGGAGGTTTGGGGAGGTGTGTGTGTGTGGGAGGGGGGGGGGTATTCATGATAGCAACACAGTGATGGCAAGTGGCAAGGAGGGACAGGGTAAGGTTGGGTTGGGGGATGGGGCGGGGGATTGGAAATGGGGAGGGGGACGATTGGTTAAAGTAAGGGGAACAAATCTCGGTTGGCCGTCACAAAGTGCTGATGGCAATATTAAGGGCACAAAATTATTCTCCCAGATGGTTGAGGGCCTATATTTAGCAGCGCAGAACTGGGTGGCGAATGACAGAGAACCTTAACTCAGATAAAAGGTACTGTTAAGAAGGAGACGCTGGGGGTGTTTGATGTTTGGGGTTACTAAAAGATTAGCAGGTGTGTGCATGTGTGTGTGTGTGTGTGTGCATGTGCTTGAGCATATTGCGCTCATTCATTCATTAATAGATTACTAACTTGCTATTAATGTGATGGGCTGTCTCTCCCTTGTGGTGTGTGTGTGTGTGTGTGTGTGTGTGTGTGTGTTTTCCTTGTGGATAGCAAATGTCTGCATGCTGTTTCAACTTTAGCTTGAGGTCAAAAGTGGGCCCACATCACCACCTAATGGCTATTCTGTGCTAGGTCAAGAACAAAGAGTTGCGTGACTCTAGATAGAACCACCTCTGTATGTACATAGGCTGGTTCTAGAGTCACGCTGGTTCTACCATGGAGCCATGGAAATAACAGAGTTACGCCAACGGAAATTTTCAACGGTCACATGGTTCATGGAGAGGCAAAACCTATGGCAAAATAGTTCCAGGAAGTTCTTGGTGGGTTATTTGAAATTTTATATACAGATATTTAACTTTTTGGTAATTAGTAGTCAATAAATGCACCGATTTAGATTTAAAATAGAATATATAGTGTACTTTTAGTATTTAGGCTAACTTCCAATAAATATTTTGAGGCTCCTTTGATGTGAAAAAACGGTCCATTGGAGTGAACGGAGATGGCGCAACTCTGTTATTTCCATGGCTTTGGTTCTACCATCATCTTGTGCATCTGTACTGCTGAGACACAACAGTCTAAAGCATTAAAACACAAACGATTGCTTTGTTGTTGTTGTTAGCCGTGTGAACGTTGTTCCAACCCACAGCCTATATGGACAGCCCAACTCCTCCCTGTTTTGTAACCTGCTTTTCAGTCCACCGTTGTCTGCAGAGACACTGTTCTGAACGTTTGACTAGCAGATTATTGGACCACCTTCAACCAATCAAAATATGACACACTTGTACTGTGGATGCATGTCTGAACACAGGCACTTAAAGGTACAGTCAGCTATTGCAAGCTAAAAGCTAAGCTCAATCAATCAATCAATCAATCTTTATTTATATAGCACTTTTCATACAAATTCATGTAACACAAAGTGCTTCACAC
>JAODUE010031364.1:0-21367 GCA_027564755.1 Amblyopsis hoosieri
ATATATATTTTTTTTTTTTTTTTTTTTCCAATAGCCCACTGACTTCTGTCAAATGGCTGAGGGAAGAAATAAACAGCAGCGACCACAACTAAACGCTCTGTACGTTTATGCTGGTGGCTTAGAGTGGTTTTCACTGTGATCCACCTTCATTAGGCAACAGTGGCAGACTGGTTTATTGCTGTGATTGTGGGAGTGGTGCGTTCATTAAAACAATATAAATAAATAAAACAGCGAGTTACTCTCCAATTTATGGTGTTTGTCTTTTCCGAACATGAAAAAGAGGTGGCCATTCATCAAAGCCGTGTATACACAGGCGTGTGTTTGCGTTAGCTTATCAAGCATCGGTGCCAAAGGGTCCTGCGGGAGCACGATTCTGTGCCTGCAGCTTCTCAACAATTAGAGTGGTGATGTCGAGGTAGAGGAGGAGATCTGGCATGTCGCCTTCCTCTGTCACTCATGCATTTCAATGTAAATGTCAGAGCGATTTATCCTGGACTGCAACTCCCTATGGGCAATACGTGGTTTGCATCGAGATGTTACAGTATAGCCACACACACACACACACACACACACACAGTAGCTGCACCTGACAGAGATATGTTGATTGTAATATATTGTCTATATTGTCATTATATAGCCAATATGCATTTATACATGTAGCAATTGCACCTGATGTCATGCGATGAACAGATATATCCACAAATAGACATGAAGTGATGGCAATTAACTTGCTCTGCGGTACAAAGTACATTCTTTCCTCCATGCAGGGAAATTCTGTGAAATCACCCTAGGCGTGAAATGATAAGCCTGCTGTTCCAGGAAATTATGAAGTGCAGGAACCAAATAGCTGTCAACATAAATTAAGAAGAACAGCCACAGAGTAGATGTCCTCCACTGGGCCGTCCAAAAGCAACAACTCTTTCAAAGCCATTGATAGCAACCCCACCTGTACCACCAACCAATGTGATCAATAACCTCAGAGACAGGGGTCTGAACAAACTACTGACCCAAAGACACTACATGTTTTCTGGGAGTCAGTAATTCTTATTATTTTTGTTATTTTTATTCAGCTTTATTGTCATTTCACATCACAGGTACAAATCAACAAAATACATATGGCATCTAAGCAGAAGTGCTTATTATGCAGTAATTAATGACATATCATACGTAAGTAGTACTTGATATAGTATATAATAAAGCTAACAAACTTGTTTTCTTTAGACCAAACAGGCATCTACAGTGTATAAACTGTACAAATGTTTTCCAAGCTTAGCAACAGCGAGACCACCCTGATCTCGCGAGGCTAAATTGGATCCACAATTGGGCTAAAAATCCTGTTAGGTCCGATTTGCCCCTCCCGACAATCGTGGGGGGCGAGGCTGGTCAGAACCGATCGCCTGCCCAAATGATCCTATAGTGTGAGGTGTTTACAGACCCAATATTACCGTTGCCGACTGCTGGGAGTCTCCCAAAATTCTAATCGTAAATATCAAACCTGACTTGAAATCCTGTAGTGTGAATGGTACAGCCATTGGAACGCAAGCATTATACATACATATATATACAGTGCTGTCTTCCGAGCCAGATGGACAGCATACACGATACAGGATCAATTAGGAGAAATATGGGCACATTATGAGTGCTTGTTTAATTATTTCGTGCAAAACATACCATAACAACAGAAAAAGAAAAGAGGGGCCGAAGTGAACAGGTGAGCTATTTGTTACCGTACAGTTCAAGTCGCTAGCCTTTAATGTACCATGCCTTACCTTTAAGCGCTGTTAAGATTTCAAAGCACACTACATATTGAGCATAAGGTATATAAAACCTCTGCCATACTGCACCATGGCGGTCCATACCTGATGCAAAAACAACAACAAAAACTAAATATAGTACGTGGTCCATTTACTGTAAAACCCCCAATGTGGACAAGTCAACATCTTACTGGGACAAAACTTTGGATAATAAATGTATCCTTATTAGAAAATCAAGGATTAGCAATTAGGGATCAGACGAGATGGCTGGGTAAAACCACTCTGATTTTGCAACCTCCGCCACTGCACTTTGCTTTTGGAACTGCCAAATGTTGAAGTTGGTCCAATCAGAAATAGTTGATTGTTTAAATTGTTGATTGTTGAAGATGGCCCAATCTCCTGATAATCATGTGTTTGTCAATCAATTGGTTTTCCAATTGATAGTTGTGATACTATCAAATTAGCAAATTGTAGAGGCTTGTGAAATCAGTTTTACCCAGGATAAAGAAGGACTATGTTGGAAGAAAGAAAATCAACATGACAGCAAGGGGACCTTAAAAAATCAACATCGATGCCAACGTCACTGTCATGGATTTCATTTTGTCCCACATCCCTGCATTCTGATTTGATTCTCATGGTTTGATTACCAAAGTTGTCTCTTTGGACACACAGAAGCATAGTCAAACACACACACACACACACACACACACACACGCACAAACAAATTGAGTCCATGAGATGTAATCAAAACTATGTTATGAATGCTACACTGAAAGAAATTACAGCCAAGCACAATTTCCTGTGGCCTGTGACAAATAGTTTGACAGATTTGAAAGAAAAAATGGGAATTGCAAGTCGAAGAATTGCTGTAAGGTTTTGTAAGGGACCCCCTGCATATAGCTCTTATCTCCTTTCTCTGTTCTCCCGCACAGTTTTTCTCTAGAACATTCTCGTCTTGTTGAATAAATGGATGTAGTAGGACTCAACACTGCTGCATTTTGTGGACCTGGATGGATTGTACAGTATGTAAGCAGGGAGATTGGGTCCAGTGTTCCCTTTAGACTTAAGCCTTTGGTGTTCAGTGATAAATGCCTCCTGTGTGGTAATACGGCATGATTAACGAACACAGCCCAAAGCGTGATCCCTGCTTTCCCTCCTCACTGCACCTGAATCAATCATCTACATGGAAAGGCCACAGTCTCTAGTGCCGGAACAGCCGCTTAGAGCTTAGCTTTCCCTTTCTCAGTTAAGGAGAACAGCCTTGACTCTGGGACTGACTTTTAAAGATAGCAAATACAGTAAAAGTAGATCCAGCTAGATTTTTCAAGAGCTGATGAACATCGATTTTTCATCAGCTGTTCAGACCGATTGACAAAAGTCATACAGTAAGCAAATGTAAAAAAATCAAAATCACATGAAAGCTGATGTGCAAGAAGAGTAATAGAGGACAATTTCAGGTTAAATTTGAATTATATCTTAAATTTGCACATCAATCAGAAGCAAAATGTAAAATAATCATCACTGCGAGGTGAGATGGACTCAATCAGCTTTAGGAGTGTACATATTCACAAAAAAGCCTCTTAGAATCAAACAGTATCTGCGCTTTTGTTTTTTGATTTTCCACTTTATATCTGCACTTATTGATCAAGATCCATAATTTAATATGTTTACCTGAACCCTCCTGATCAACATTCACCAGCGAGGGAAACAGTCAAAGGTGTAATGTAATGTACTGTATTGTATAGCCCCCATATTTATTATTATTATTATTTTCTTTATATATATATACAGTATATAGCGTTCACATATGTCAGACACAGGCTCAGACAATGCATGAATGGCTATTGAAATGCCCTTGCAATTGTAATGTCAGAACAACTTAAAGAACAACTTGCTACTGGTTAGTAAAGTAAAAAAAACAGTACTTTTGCATAGGTAAATTACTGCTTTGACTACTACTGTACTGTACGTTTTCCTCAGGCACCGAGGTGTCAACGTGCTAGGCCACGCACAACAGAGTTAAGTCCGAAAGTAGCACCCCACTGAGTGTGTCGCAAGATCACATCAATATTACAGTGGCCATCTATAACAATCTGCAGCAGCCGTTTTACAAACAGCCGTGAAACCATATAACTGGAGGGCAGATTATGGCAGTGGCACAAGCAGTCAAATCAATCTCCTTGCGTTTCTGTGCGAGTCGATAGTGGGCCCGGGTGAGGCTTATTAGTCATGTTGGCACCCTACATTGGACTCCTTGGGCCTATAACAACCTCACTAAATTCCCTGCACATCACTTCACAGTCAACCTGTCTCTTATGTGACCTTGCAAAGATAATGCCCTATATGCTTGTTGAAATCTGAATCAATTCACATTTGTGTCACATATTGGATTAATGTGTCTGCGTTTATACCCTGAAATGTCTATTCCTTAAAGGTACACTGCTCAATTTGTCTCCAGAATTGCCCATGTGATTGAAACCAGCATTAGAAATACCATGTTTTGATTTCAAACTCGATAGTCCATGCCGCTCTAACTAAGGTGCACACTTCTCTACTCCTCATTGTAGACCATTATGTTATAAAATATAAACAGTAAGCTGGGGCAAACAATGTTAAAGGTAAAGTAAGTAATTCTCGAGAATGTTTGCTATCTTCAAATCAAAACAAAAACACCTCTTCCTTCAATGTCATAGGGTGCTCCCTCAGAAGCTCTGCCCCACATTGGAAACGCATTGCAAAGGCTAAGGCATTGTCGTTGTGAGCTGTGTTTGTGTTTCTATTTATGGAGCGTGTGTAGAAGTACCGGATTCATTTTTCAACACACACAGGAAATTGTAAAATAGCTGAAGATATTTGGTGAATTTGACGAAAAGTATATTAGCTTATGATTGCTTACTATAGCATTTGTCACCTATAGTACCTTAAAATATGGATAGGGCTGGTTCCTGGATAAGTAATTTTGTAGCTCCAGTAACAATGTTTCTGTTACAATTCACATTAATTCTCAGCATTACAAATGCAATAAATGCATCCCTGTTAAGACAGAGAGTCGGAGGGAAGCCTGCACAGAATCACAAACGAGGCAGAGTGGGCAGGTCAAACACTGACGAGAACCAACTGATCGCTGGATTTCCGAGAGCAGAACCGGAAGCTCTTTGTTGCAGTCTTTCTTCTGGGGCTGCGGGAGTACCCACTTCCACTGAGAGACATCAGATTCCTATGATGAGGTTGATGTGCTGTATCCCAACACAAGCTGGGACATAATGCTGTTCGTTCCACACCATCACGTTGTGGTGCCACAAGATGTTACTTTACTCTACAGTGCAATATTGTTGCTAGCATGGATTTTCGATCCATACTTATTATACTGTGGACGGGGCAACATTATTTTTACTGCAAAATACAGGGGGAAGGTTGTGTATAGAAATTGATTCTCAGGGGTGCATCCTTTGTTAATGGGGAATAAATATATTGTTCAGTCAGCAGCATGTTTTCCCATACGATCATCAAAAAAAAAAACAAGACGATATAGGGATGATATAATGCATCATTTTATTAACAAACAACACAGGTTTTATTTCACAATGTAAACATGCAAACCTTGAATTATCTGCACTGGCTATGAAACGGAATTAGAAAATGCACACATGCACCAATTTATAAATTTAAGAAAGTCTGTCCTGCTCAGTGAGATCATTCAAACGTCTCGCAAGAGGTGATTTGGAGACGTTGATGTGTGGGGCATATTTGGAAAATGTTTATTTAACAGGGGGAAAAAAACCTTGGGGGCAGCAAACCTGTCTTGGTTGAAGTGGACTGTCATGCATGCAGCATGATAAAACAGAGCCACTAAAAGCTCTGTCAAATGCTTCTTCATAGGACATACTCCATGTCAACACTCATCTGTCAATCAGTGTGTCCACATCCACAGCCAAACATATATAGCACCGAAGCCTCATTAAATAGGATGACGTATAATGTAGGGGTGCATGCAGGGAGTCTGATGTTGAAGAAATACATTGGCACAATGTGTTGATGTGTAGTAGTGAATGTGATGAGCCAGCATGAAGGTTTTCATCCCATGTTATGCCGTTTTTGGTGTAGTGACTCATTGGTCCGGCCCTGTCTCTCGGAAAGACACGACACGTTTCCTGACGTAATTGCTTGCCATGACTGACTGGTCAGTGTGAACCAATCACAGCAGATCAACTGAAATATGACTTTGCAGAAGGTCCAATTGCTTGTCTTTTAAAGGTATAATCAGCTATTGAAAGTTAAATGTAATACACTTTTTGTAAAATTTAACAAAATATCTTCTCGCATTTCGCTATTTATTTGATAAAATAATCAGATACTTCCACACAGCCCTGGCTCCGTAAATAGTAACATAAACAAAGTGGCGAACACCGTGGCGAACACCGAACATGTGAGGCATCCCCGCAGAGGACCGCGGAGCGATACTGTTTTGATTTGAGCTCGAAGTTAGCAAGAATGACTGACCCTGCCTTTAATTTATCGATGGTGTGACATTTCTGATTTGTCAACTATTGTCCAATCAGAGCTCTTGTTCTAAGAACCACTGATAATGTCATTAAAGTGTGTAACAAGGGTAAACAGTACAAAAGAACTATGGCTTTCCAGTCGCTTTTCAGTGTTGGGAGGACATCTACTGTAAGTTAATGCTATGTTTGAAATCAATCAGACAATATGACATCATATAGCATAGACTGTTGTATATTATTATTATTATTATTATTATTATTATTAATCAGTGATAGACTTATTTATATAAAACATTTTGTTATTGTTGATTTTTATTGATTAGTAAACCACAGTATTGGGTCTTGCAAGCCTGTACAGCAAGGATCCGTCCACTTTGGTCAGGGGAGTCATACTCATGTAAGGCGAAGGTGACTTTTCCTGTGCTTACATTTCCAAGTGTGCCAGGCACTCGCTCAACCACTGGATCAAAATGGAGAGTGGTGCTTGGCCACTGCCCGCCTTCCCCATAGCATAACTTACCTGTCACCGCCTCGCCCCAGATAAGAACAGATGACCTTTCTCCAGGTTGTTATGATAAATCAACTCCGGCAACAGTTATTCCAGGCGCAGACCTTTCCCTCAAGCCTTACAGGTATCAACTGAGAATTACGTAGCCGAGCATCTGTGCCGGCAATGGCATTTTCTCGGTCACTGTTTGATATGTCAATCTGTCAAAAACGCTGAGACGCGTCAATGACACGCGCAGACACACATGCAAACACACGCACACACACACTTAATACACAGCAACAAACAATCATTCCAGCTAGTCTGCATCGTTGATGGATGGTATTACAGTAAACATTTCATGGTGGTCTCTGACCATTCTTCCCTTAAATGAATGCTTATCAATATTACAGTAATATCCACTGGTCACACATCATAGAAAAATAACATGAGGACTGCAAGATCAATAGATGTTGTTATACCGTAATACAAATATGTCATATTAATCAAATAAGTAAAATACTGTGCTCAGAGGAGGTAAAAAAGAATACAAACATACAGTAGGTGGATATATTACAGTACATGGGATAGAGCACATTGTGTAATGTGTATCTTGACTGCCATGTTCCATGTTATTGGGGCCATACAGTGTGGGGAGATATACTGTATCCTTAAATGAACACCGCAACTGCAAGTGACTTTGGGTGTTCCTTTCATCCATGTAAAAATATACACTCTCTATTCAAAGTGCAGAGGGCAAACCTTGTTGGATTCTGCTGAGCTGCTTCATGTTACAGTAGCCTGACCTAGTACAGCATCCAGAAACCCAATGTTGGGCGTCTGTAGGACAACGTAAAATGCTGGGCCGCAGCATGCCAGCTTGGTATAGCTGAAGTCATTATCTTCAAAGCAATACTCGTGAAGTTGCTGATAAAGCAGCACTTCTTCAACACACGCTAAAGAATCTATGGCAGAAATGTCAAACTCTTCCACGATAACTTTTTTATAGAGCGTTTAAAGCATCGGAGTATAATATTCTTTACTCAATGAGAGGGGAAATGGTGCCAATGTTAATTGCCCTGCTGATAATAGTATTCAAGCCACCAAGCGTACCTCTTGGGAGTGTGACTCAGTGTAGCGGCTGACTCACTCCCATCAACCTGATAACTACATTTATCTGGACCAGGGTGAGCTGCCTCCACGCTGCGTCTGCCTACCCCTGACATGGGTCTGGGGAGCCGTCTCACTCACATCTAAACACTGCCATGGATCAGAGACTTTAGTTTCCTGACAGGGTGTCTGGAGTCCATTCAAGATGGTGGGCAATTCAAAAGACTCATCATATAATGTTACAGAGCCAATTAAAACATTTCCTGGAAGAAAAAGAATAATGAAGTCATGGATCACCAAGGAAACCTATTAGATATTTGCACTTTTTTTTTTTATCATAACCCACACAAAAACGTGATACATTTTTTTACTGTAACTGGCAAATTAATGGTGGTTTCACCATACAAGAACGCAGCCAATATAATGTACATTACCCAAGTCCTACTGCACAAATGCATTTCCAGACAACTTTTACTGGAGCATCATATCCTGGCCAACCACCCGACCAAACTCAACCCCTTAATCTTGCTATAAGAGCTGAATCAGACTATTGGAGGTTCATATTTGCCGGACCAGCAAGTATTTGACAGCAGTGTCAGAGAAGCGCATGCCATGTTCTGGCAAGCCACACTACTTTCATTACCTAGAGTGGCTTTTAGAGACAGACTACAAGTCCCATGCTTAAAGGCTTCCGAAGAAATAGGATCAAATATGCATCATGACTCATAAACATGGCCAGTGCAACATTTCCCCCCACATGCTAATACTGTTACCCCGTTTCAGACTAAACAACAGTGTATAAAGGCACCTCACGCCTGTATTTGCTCTGCCATATATCAATCATTTCTGCACAGCACTGGGACACTAATAACAATTCCAACAAAAAAGACACCCAGTGGAATAAATAAATGAATAAATACATAATAAAACATCACACAACGCATTTTGAACATGATAAGATTAAAAGGCGACTTCACCTGAACGAGGCATGCAATACAGCAATAAAGTTAGCAGCCAAAAAGCATGAATAGCTTACGCCCTTGTGAATCTTACATTTGCAGCATAGTATCTATAGATTCGGTAGGGTACATTACTTTTCACCTTTATAACACATTAGGCTTAAGCAACCTGCCTACGTGTCACAAAATAGACTTTAATTTAAGAGGCACTGTGTCTCTTGAATAAAATGTAATTATCACCTTAAACTCCTCAATTTAGTTTTATTGTCTTTGTCAAGACGGTGAACAAGTGTTTGAATAATGCTGCTACACTCTCTGCCTAGGTAACACTTCATTATTGAACCGACTGGATTATTGCTCAGGCCTGCCAGCGATGACGACTTGGATTAATCACACGTGAAAAGCAATCTACACACCCTGAACGTCCATGCCTGGTGAGGGCACACTCATAATAAACATCCCATAATCGAGACAAGGGCTGACCTCTTACACCGGCTGATGTCACCAGAAGCGTAAATCTGCACAACTTTACTCCATGTAGGTTTGTATTAGCACACCAAGGCCTAGGATTTATACAGTACACTGGGAAACATTTGACCTGAATCAGTTATTAACTGTTATTAATAACTACTGTTTAATGTAACCCGCTTCACCATATGCTCATGGACAATCAGAGTAGAAAATATAAATATTAATTTGACTCATTGACCTCTAATGTAGCCCCATGATGAAATGAGTAATCTATAAGCATGGTGGGAGAATGTCAAATATGAGTATCTGTAGCTAACATTCATGTTGGATAGAGGTGAGAGAAAATATATAATATAATGTTTGATCAATCATCCTTCTCTGGTGAAACAGCATCTGCATTATTATGGCACGTATCGGCATTCCATAACTTCTATGTAATTAAAATAAAATACAAAACATACAGTATGGACCATTAAAATTATATTACTTCACAAAACCTGCTATGGATATACAGTATACTGTATCACAACTCAGTCATAGAGTAGCCTTAAGCCTCTATGAAGAGAGAGGTCGAAGCCTTTTCAAAGTGAGAAAGATAAAGTACACTGCCAGTTTCAACATTTGAAAACATTTTACTATGTTTTATATTTGTTTTTGTACGGAAATATTGTAATATTTAATTATTGCAATGTACCAGATGGCTTAGAATACACATGAACACACACAAAACAAATGAACAAATAAAATGTACAATAAAATATAGAAATTAATGGTGTATCAAATGGTATACTGTATCGAGGGCTTTGTATCGCCATAGCATCATGCTGTGAATTGATTTCCCGCCCTAATGCTGGTCAGGTAATGCATACCTCCAGTGGGATGCTAACAGCGCTATATAGATGTCAGGAACAGATAGTGGATACAGTGATACGTATATGGCTCATGGATAGAAGATGTAAGTGGTAAGGGCCACATAGTAATTGCAGGACTCTCTTGCCGTCAGCTGCAATAAATAAAATATGATGCGGGGGTATTATTCAGATAGCAGTAGGGCTGGAGCATGTCATCGGTGTGCCGTGTACGTTATAGCCTAATGTGTGGGTATTAGTGTTGTAGGTTGTTCATTACTCTGATTGTTCTAGAAACTAAAAGGATGGGGATCTATTCATTCTTAGTTTGTCGTAAAAAGGCAGGCGGAAATGTTCCCAGAGTTCTGACACATAATCCACAGACGCACAAGTTGTTTGGACAGTCTTTGGTAATACTGTATATGAATATTAAAAATGTGCGTGTGCTTGTAAACAATGCACCTGCATTGTACTGTATGTGCACAACTCATTGATCAAATCTTACATTAAACTTATACTTAGGAATTAGTTGTGAAACTTAACAACACGAGGCTAGATGTTTGCAGCTCTTGTATATGCTTACTTCTTAAAATAAACGTGAAAACTGAGATTTCTAGCATTGTGCTGGAATAGTGTATGCAGACTTGTGAGCCACAATGCTAAAAGCCAATCAAAATCTACTACCGCACTTCCTGACAGTGCTGACATGCTTAGGGTCTATGTATCAGACGTTCAGCACTATACTGCTTATGTGATGTAGTGCTAATGAGCGGAAGAGGTTGAGGTTGCCCATAGTTAACAACATACTGTTTTATTCTTGTATTCAGCTGGCACCTTAAATATACTTTCTTAACCATATTTCCACTAACACTACATTAGTACCGTGCCTAATGTGTTATTCGTAATTACAGTGAAAAAACAGCCTCTTGGGTGTTATTGCTATTTTAAGCTCTCTTTCATTTTTACTCTAACTTTTTACTCTGACACATTCTTTCTTAGAGAAATGAGGGCAAGAACAAACTTTATCTCATGTGGTGCAGCATGCTTTGTACTTCTTAATTAAGCATTTATATGTATTAAGCAACAAGAAAGGAAGATTGTTTAAATAAAGAAAACTGCCAAATCAGCAAGTTTCCCATGTTATATTTAACACGGCTGTGATTGTCTTCGGCACTCGGCCTGCGGCCTTCTATGACTGAATCAGAGCCGTGCGGATATTCAGTCTAACGCAGTCCTTCTCGTGTGTTACTGCTTTTACACAACAGCGCGACACGCACCTGTCTCTGGTATGTCTCTGGAAACAATCAGAGCCATGGAAATAACAGAGTTACGCCAACAGAAGTCACATGGTTCATAGAGAGGCAAACCTATGGCAAGTGCTTGGTGGGCACTTTGAATATATATATATATATACTGTATATATATATATATATATATATATATAGATATATAACTTCATTTTTTTGGTAATTAGTAGTCAATAAATGCACCAATTTACATTTAAAATAGAATAGTGTACTTTTAGTATAGGCAAACTTCTGAGGCTGTGAAAAAATGGTGCATTGGAGTGAACGGAGATGACGCAACTCTCTTTTTACATGCTACTGTATGGTAAAAGTTATTAGAAAAACATTGGTGGAGTGATACATGCATAGTTAAAAGTCCCAGTGTGTCAGACTGAAATGTTGGCATTCATGGAATACCTCTTGTCCAATCAAATCACTTGGTTGGAACTAACCTTTTTACAGTAATACTTATTATTTACAATGTAGTTGTACTAGTACTAGTATACTTTCTCCTAAAAACAATATACTGTAATGTATGTCTACATTTCCTATTTGGATTACATAGTACATGGGTTTAGTATGATGGATTACTACTGTTTGTAGAAAGTAATTTAGTTGAAGAACAATATAAAGTATAAAGTATAAAAAATCCTACAAATTTTCAAAGTGATATTCATTGTGACATTACAGTATACATTTAAATATCACACTGGTAGCTAATTTAGTTATCTTGTGCGGAGGCAGTGTTGATGACATTTTTATCACATTGATGACATTTTCATCATAGACGTATGTTTAATGTAGAAGCTATTTTAAAGACAGGGTCAGTTAATACTAAAAAGCAATTAAAAAACTAGTTGATAAGAATGGGGCTGTGAACATAGGCCAGTGTCTTCTTGTATGCCTTTGATTGGTTGTTTCAAAGTTGATCACAGCTTTGTTTTTGTTGAAATATTCCTAAAATGTTAGAATTTAGGAAAACATTATCATAAATACTTGCTAATTTCCAGATGATACTTTGCACAATACAGACCTCTAAAACCAACTACATAGAGACATTTTCTTCCAGTCAACCGTATATCTCATAACAGCATAAGCATGGTACATGGATGACTACAAAGGTAAATCAATGACCACTATCTGCTTGCATGACTGAAAGCACTATGTTGCTATGAAAGCAAATCATCCATCCTCTAACTACTCTCATATTAACAGGCTGTTCCCTGGGACAGCGACCTAAGAGGACTGCACAGAGAGGCATACCTCTCCCAAAAGCCCCTGCAGACAGCAGGTCTGCCTGCTCCATTTCCCCCGACTGGCAGCACGCTGCGGAAAAAGCCGTTCCTCAGGACGCACACACTGATCCGAGCTGACGTGCGTGACCTTTTACTGGGCTGATACGCTCCGTGTTCGCCATGTTCTGACTGGCTGAAGAGGCCACACAATGCCATGCATGCAGCCCACTGGTTGGTGCCTTACCTTAGCCGCCCTGTTGCCATCCCATGAGCTGGTAGGCCGGGATAGTGAATATTAAGTCTAAAAGGCTCATGTGCACAATAAAGGCGTTTTTACATTTGCAGCATTTGGCAGATGCTTTTATCCAAAGCGACTTACATGTACTATTTGTCAATAGTTGGACAGGTCATACACCAGCACTTGTAAGCAACCAATATTCTATAATTACAGCATCTTGTCATCAAACAATAAGGGCATGCCATCTGGCATACTGTTAATAGTGCCCGTTGGCCTTTAAACAAGCTAAAGGCTGTGAAATGTTTAAAAAGTATAAAAGTTACACAAAACATATACTGTATATTTTATATATATACATACTGTATATTTGTATACCAGAAAGCTAATACATTCATAATTATATATCAGATGCCTTACTGTTCTTTTATTACACAGTTTTATTTTATTTTGTTAAGTTATTTGAAAAAAGCCATGACACTGTAAGTGGATCTCATTAATGCGCAGCTCACAGACAAAATGTTTCTCAAGATGAAATTTGCATAATACTATCAGTCACCCAGTGTAGTAAATGTTCGCTATGCAGCGCTGGCTGGCTAGTAAAAGACTCTAACGTAATATGTTTGCCAAACATTCAAACAGTAGGCAGCATGCCCCATGCTCTTAGAAGCTTGGGGGCCCACTCAAGAACAAATGACAATACTGTCGAACTGTAACTGCAGGAGAGATGCTGCAGGTATGAAATGAAGAGCTGTCGCATCCGGCAAGCACCTTTCCAAGTTAAAGAAACACTTGCCACTGCAGGAATAATGTGTTCACATTCTCGTAATTTGATGTGCAAATGCTTTTTTCCTCTTCAAAGCAATGGTGGGGAATCTCTCTGCAACAGAAGCTGTGGTAAAATCACTTGTGGAGTACTTTTGCCTAATGCCCCTCCTCGAAACATGTATAAATGTTTAAATATAAAGTTAATTTGAAGTACTGTAGCTAATATGTCATACTGTTATTTTAAACAATAGCAGTGCTGACAAGGAAAGTGCAAACTCTGCAGATGAACAAACCTCAATTATCATTGTGCTGTGGAAATATAGAATACTGTATGGTGCTTATATGATTATCTGAATACAACAGTAATTTTCAGTGGCATATCACTATATTTAATAAGAATCACAAACCTGTGCCCTTTGACAAGATTGCAACACACTGCAGATAGTGTTAACTAATGATCCTCCTACATTGAAGAAAGAGAAGAGCCTTGTCATATTGCAAATTAACTGCAAGCCATTACTCTTTCCCTTTTAAATGACATTTGTATATTAATCATGCATCTTGGAAACTGAACCCATTAAACATTAAATGTCCTGGGACAACATTACTTACATGTGAGGCTTCAGCACACACTGCAGGGTTTTATTATTGTCATTGTCAACCTCACGTCAAGGAAACAAGCTATTTGTATGGACAGCAGCCATAAGCCCATGTGATCTTGGAACCAATAGGTTTATTGCATGAAAATTAAAAGCAAATAATCAATCAATCAATCTTTCAATCAATCAATCAATCAATCAATTTCAGTCAAGCCTAAGAGAAGCCCCATCTGAGAACACAAACAATAACTACCACACCACACCAGTGGGAGAAGGTGATCATGTGGCAGGTGAATGTTTGTAGTTAAAGCAATGTAGAATGCAGCCCACTGATAAACTTTAAACCTCTCACTAGACAGACAGATACCCTCATCCATAGGGATGAAATCAATACGGAAAATCGATAATTCCTGCCAGCTTTATCCTTGATTCTGTGAACATTTGGTGTAGCCTATACAAAATTCAGACTTTTTTTCAGCTTGTGTGCAGATAACGAAATACCCACAGGGCACCATAAACATGTTTTGTCCTGCTGTGAAAGGATGAACTATGAGAGGGCAGAGAGAAAGTCAGCTCAATGCAAAGTGGTTTGTTTTGGGACAAAAAGGAGACAGATTATTTAGTTATTTCTGTGATTAAGTGTAAATGCAAAAAAAGTCTACATACAGTATATATAAAATAATAGATGCATTTATATTATTGCCCCCTACACTGCTCTCATACGCGCGCACGTGTGTGTGTGTGTGTGTGTGCGTGTGTATGTGTGAGAGAGAGAGTTACAGTAGAGAGAGAGAGAGAGAGAGAGAGAGAGAGAGAGAGAGAGAGAGAAAGAAAGAGAGAGAGAGAGAGAGTGAGAGAACGGGAGAGAGAGAGAGAGAGAGCGAGAGAGAGAGAGAGTACCTTTTAATCTTTTGGGCCTCTTTTTTGTCCATAATGACAGGTACACAGTTGGTTAGTTCTGTCCAATCTGCATGCAGCCCACAGCTCCACCCGGTCGAGAACCGGGAGAACAACCAGGACTCCTCTTTCCCTGGTCGGTGGCATGTGCATTTCTTCTGCCCTGGTTTGCAGTCGCACGGCTGTTCGAGACGAATATTCCTAACTAAGTGCCTCCCGAACGTGGTTCCGCCCGTCTTCTGGATGTGCAAAAAGACGATCACGTCGTCCCCTTTGATGTTGAACTCCACGTGTCGCTCGAGGTCTCGTTCGCTGAAGTTGAATTTTGACGGTAGTTTCGGGGGGCTCTCTTCTTCCAGGTCCTGATCTCTGTAAAAATCGTCGCTCTCTTGGTAGTGGGTAGAAAGTAAACTAACTCCTCTTATTTTCTCCCCAGTCTTGAAGTGGCACGAATTGCTGCCAGCAGGGCAAATGTACTGGTAGCCTATCATCACAAAAAGAACAGCTAAAATAGGAACCAATATGAGCTTACTGGGTTTATCATCCATTATATCAAGATGGTGTTTTCATTTCACTATTGTGAATAATATATTTTACCCATGGATTCTTCAGGAGTCATTCCTTCATGTCTCAGTTAGGATTCTTCGGTTGTCATTCCTTCATGTCTCAGTTAAAGGCGACTAAATGTCTACAGATGTCCAAAGTGCCACATGTTGATCAAGATAACACTGTGTATCGCTCCAATACGCATAGCCTGGACTAAGCAAATAGCCAATACCGAGATCTCTGAAATACTGCACACCGTCAGCTCTGTGTTCGAAATATTGTCCAAATGCTTGACCAATTGCAAGAGTCATGGCATAATATTTTTTGCCAGCTTACTTCCTCTGTTGGCTGTCAACTTCTATAGCGGCACAGCTGCATCCGTCCCAACGTCTGTCATGATCGAATGTCAAGTTGAAATGAAGCGGTCTGGAGTTTGCTTTGATCCCAAATCGCCAAAATCGCAGTCCGGTTGATTTCGTCAAATTGCTCTGCGGTATAAACAAAAATTCTTAACTCCCATACGTCCAAAACGTGTACGCAAGTGGTATCGGCCGCTCAGACTAGTGGATTGGATCATCCCGGAGCATTTTACAGCTTTAGAACGATGTACAGACAGCCAGAGAGGATGCTGCATTCAAGTCGGCAAAGGCGTTAATGTATGCTGTTCGGCAGGGCAGGCTGTATCGCATTGGTGCCATCCCCTTATCTTGTTACACCAAAACCACACAAACCTCACGGACACTGAATGAAGACACCTGAGCACATCTAACCACGCATAGCCCTAATTACCTAAGGATATAAGGCAAGTCCATTCTGACATTTGAGAATATATAGGACCTTTAATATATTATCCATCTGCTTAGTGAATTATTGGTTAAATGCTAGGCTATAGTAGACTTGTCTCTATTTTGCAACGGTCTAATCTAAAGTGGAAAATTGACGTGAAACACTTTCAGCACCATGGTCAGATCTATTGGAAACCCTTTTGTAGCATGTGTACTGTGTTGTGCATTTGCTGTGTAAATTTTTGCAGCAGCAACAACAACAACAACACTTATAATAATTAAAGTATTATTATTATTATTATTATTATTATTGTTAATATCATCATCATCATCATCGTTATTGTTTTATTATTATTATTATTATTATTATTATTATTTATATTATCATATAGGGAGCCTGATTCAGTCTGTCTATTGCTCTCAGCTCAATTTTTATGAATTCAATATGGTACCACTGTAATTCAAAAGCAATACATTGTGGAGCAGATTATTATAAAATAACATAATAAATGATGACGCATTAAATATAAAAACATTCCATTGTCTGAATCTCCGGCTCTCCAATACTCCAATTCTCCAAATGGTTCTAAAAGGTTATGCATTGCACGTTGTTTGGTAGTAAATTAAAGCGTGCGGGGACACTTAGGTGTCTAAAGCATTGCCAGTTACAAATGAGAGTTCCATCTGCGATTTATTCAATTCAGAATTGTTTTACGTTTATCAACGTAATATAATAATATACAAGTTTCGTTGATAAATTACGTATTAAGTTAATTTATAATTTGAGATTGCTTGTTCTTTAGCTTGCGAAAATATGTCAGCGCCAGTCACCACAGCCATATTTCAAAAGCTCTGCGAAGACCTTTTGTATGGAAGCGGCGAGCTGAAGACGGTATGAGGGATACTTACAAATTGCTAACATTGTAACAATGTGTCCTTGGCTACTTGCCGATCCATAGTTGCACGTTTGTAGCAATATTGCTACTAACACTTGAAGTTCCCGCTATTCGGCTGCTGTATTTCATTCATTCTTTCAATACGACAGTTTAGATATACTTTGCATTGAGTCTGTGTATACACTATAACTATTTTTGAGTCTGCAACGTGTTACATTAAGGTTAAGAAGTGCACAATAGTAACAATCTTGCATTCTTTTCTTGTATTTTAAGAAACGCAGAAGAAACCGTTTCGTTCGCCCATTCTTTAAGGCATTAGTAGCTACTTCTATAGGCTTCAGTATCCTGTGTACCTAGCATTTGTAGGCTAGATAATGCAATATCGACGTGGCACCAGCATTTCGTACATTACTGTATTGGTGGTAGCATACTGTATGTTATGTGCGTTACGATAGAATTGTACTTAACTGTAGCGTTGGTATGCCAGAGATGATGAGGAACATTGTCCTGCTGGCGGTCCTGCTTTTGAACGTCGATCATGTACGCTCTGCATCAAAAGGCGTCTCTGCCAGTATAAAGGCCAAGTGGACCATGACGCCTTTCCTTCTGGAAACAAGGTAAGCTATTGTCGTCCCTCAGTCTGTTAGAATGTACAGCTACAATCTAAATGCAATGTTTGCTTTGAGTAGTAGTCTTGACATTTAGTGGTTGAGTGTGCAATGTTTCTCCAGTCTAGTTTTTACAGTATTACTCATGCAATATCTTCTTTTATGGCATTCTGCTTATGCAATTTTCTTTAAAACCTTTTTTTTCATGATTATATCTTTTTTTAATAGGACTACATTCTAATTTGCCTGCAACCCCTACTAGGCTCAATGCTACTGTGGTGCAAAGAGCTATTGCCATGCATTTGGCAATAGCTCTTTTGCACCACAGTAGCCTCATCTGTCAAACGACAGGGTGTGCTATTCATTGAAACTAGACTATACCTGTCTTTAACATCCACCTGTAATAGAATAATGAATAGGCGAGTTATGTTTTTTCGGGGAATAAACCATAATTAGTATCATACTTTATACTGCATTTTTACTTCTATTCTACACTACTTGTCAAATTCTAAAATACTCTAGGTACAACATGAATGTGTCAAGTAGATATTTATAATAATTACTTTCCACTATAGAAAATGTACTGTTGTTATTTACACAAAATGTTTGGCAGTCAAACATAAACACAACGCCAGCTTGATATGTGTTGTAGCACACATATTTTTAATTATGAGTTAATAATCTATCCTGCACAGTGAGTTTATTGGAGAAGATGGGAATGAAAAATTCTGGCAGTTTGTTGATACTGTGAAAGAGCTCACCGTGTACAAAAATGGAGGTAAGGTGATTTTTATAAATAAGTCATTGCATTTGAGTGATTTTTCTGTAGACATAAATTGATTAAAGGTATACAGGTTTGCATCTTTAACATTTATTTCTGGTGCAGAGTCTGTGCGCTCTTACTACAACCTCATCCTGAAGAAGGCTGGACAATTCCTCACAGACCTGCAGGTCAATCTCCTCAAATTTGCCCTGTCCTTGCGGTCCTACTCACCAGCTGTATTTGCATCTCAGCAGGTATAATCTAAATGTATATACTGTATAAACACTTTCTTAGTCCTTGATGGGAAATATGACATGACGTTTCCTATATGTGTGCTTGTGGTAGATACCATTCTGCGTGCTAAGACGGAGACGATACATAGGGTCCACATGGAGCCATAGTGTCCTAATATATGCCATTTAATGCAGGTGTTGTTTGGTTTTACATTACAGCGATTGTATGTATTTGTTATCTAGCTATTGAATTAATCAGAAGCAAATGTCCTGACACAAACGTGTGAAAAGACTTTGCCGCTACAGTTCTTTCTCTGCTGCACATACTGTAGATAGCCAGTGATGAACCTCCGCCTGAGGCTTGCCCGGCCTTTGTCTCTGTCCATGGTCAACATAGCTGCAGCACCAAGGACGTGAATAAGCTCCTTAAGGCAGCTGCAGGCAGGTACAGTAACTCTAAATGCCGCTGTACCAAAACAAACTGTGTGTGGTGTTATTCTGTGATAGTTGTGTGGCTTTAATCTTATTTTTAATGTTCCATTAAATGTTTGCAGGCACAGTCCGTATTTATACAAGAATGATCACAGACACCCAGGACTCAACAAGACCGATGTACCAGTTGTGATTCTCTATGCAGAGATTGGAACCAAAAAGTTCAGCTCTTTTCACAAAGTTCTGTCAGAGAAAGCTGAACAGGGAACGCTTATATATGTCCTACGTCATTTTGTAATGGTAAGTAGCAAATATAGCCAGTTATACATGCTATTCCATGCTATTCCACGAATGACTAACATATCTAATGCCCTTTTAATTAACTATTTTGTCTAGACTTTATTACAAAAGTATTCTTTATTAAATATGGTCATTTCTGATAACATACTGGATTTTAGATGATGTGGGCTTAAGAACAAGCTTGTTGTACTTACAAAGTTACAGTAACAGAACTAGATAAGAACGAGTTAGTTAAGCTTTCTCTCGTTTTGTAGTTTCTTTGCCACAGTTGTATCTGTGTTGTAGTACAGCAACTACCACTCTTAGTGCACCACTGACAAAAGCAGAGGTCATTTGAGCGATGGACCCAAATGGATTGCATTAGTGGCCTCTGTTCATAAAAAGAAAAGCGATTCCTGTGGAGACATGAGTATGGAATGGATGCCCTGGCCTGACTCATTGTGCAGAGATAACATGATGCTTTTTTTTTCTCTCAAATATATGTTGCAGGTAAAAGCAGAATGTAGGTGTTAAGGGCTTCAAATTGCTAATCTAAAGCATAGAGGAAGTGCTTTGAATAATGAGAAATGTTTGTGTCAAGGTTGAATGTCAGAAACTTTGACACTTGGTTCTGGCCGCATGTTTGTAGTGTTTTAATTTTATTTTATGCTCTTTTTCAAACAAACATTTTTAGTTATTTTGCACTGTGAATGGACATTCTCTCCTTGTTAGGTGGCTGTTTATTTGTTAAATGAACTACGCACAAAAAGTAAGGACATTTGTGAAAACTTGTGGGATCAGCTTGGGTGTGCTGTTCATGCTAGAGTGACCAACACAACCATGTTGGCTGACTTGTAACAAATGTTGGTTAAAGATGCCATCCCACAGCAGTGTGTGACCAGGCTGGTGAGCAGCAGGAGGAGGAGCTGTTGTGGCTGTGCATGGTTCTTCCACACGCTACTGACACTCCTGTTTGTTAAATTAATACATTGTTAGACTTAAATTTGTCTTGTTTCTTCAGACTTCAATCAGCTAATCCACCAAACAAGAGTCAACAGCTCATAAAAGATGTTTGGCATTGTCAGAGAAGATTTGGCAAAATGTTCATGGGCGCAACCCACATACTCAGCTCTGCTGCTCTTTCCACAAATGCATGTTCCTTACAAATGTGGTACCATGTAAAAGGGAAATAAGCAGGCTTTCCAAAGGTATAAGATGCATTGCCAAGAAGCATTGTTACAACAAAGAAATACTGTATTACTGTAAACACATATTTCCTTTTTTGTGTTATGTTTATTCTTCATTGCAAAAGAATGGATGTTGAGGAACATCCAGTATACTATTGTGATATTTGCCTAGTGCCCACACATGTTAATGACTGTTATTAATATCAGTGACATTAAATTAGTTATTTTTCCTGCTATAGGATCAAAAACCTCAGAAGATGCTTCTGTCTGGATATGCGGTAGAGCTAGCTATAAAGAGCACAGAATACAAAGCGGTGGATGATACCAAAGTCAAAGGTCTGTTGGTGTTTGTTCGTACTTACTGTGCTGTACCTCTGACATATATGACTGTTCATACGTGCTGTACCTCTGACATACAGTATCTCACAAAAGTGAGTACACCCCTCACATATTTGCAAATATGTGAGCATATCTTTTCATGTGACAA
>JAODUE010031374.1:0-7500 GCA_027564755.1 Amblyopsis hoosieri
TTTGATGGCAAAGATCTTCTTTATACCACACCAAGATCCCGCCCGATGTTCTGCCTTTGCTTGTGTTTTTTTGTTTAGTAGAGGCACCAAGACTTTATTATATCCTGAGGGACAGTGAGTGAGCAGATCATTTTGACATCATGTTTCTGTTAATATAATTATATCGATATTTTTCATAGATTTGATGAATTCTGGGTTTCTGCTCTTTAGATCAAACAATGAGGAGCAGAGACCCTGGATATTCCAGCAGCTTATATGAAATGAACGCATATAAAAAAAAACAATCAAAAATGGACCTGTATAATGAGACAAATATGAAAATAATGTCTACAACTAGATACAATATTGAAAATTATTTTAACGGATTCCATGGAGGTACCACAAAATATTACTATTATTGTTGCTATTGATATTACTACTACTACTACTATTATTTTCTATCTATAATAATATTGTTATACCTAACTAATAATATATTCTTTATATATTCTGTATTATTTCATTATTAATTATATATTTCTATATTATTCTATTACTCAAGGTTGGAAGATATCTTAGCTGGACAGGAGCCGTGTGCACAGGGTGTGCAGCATCTCTCTGATGTGTCCCAGCTCAGAGGTGGCGGGTGGAGCCGCCATGGCAGTGGGCTCGACTGTTCCTCTAGCATGGCTCTGTTGCTGTGGGTATTGATGGTAGTAAGACGCTGTAGCATGGCTCTGCTGCTGTGGGCGGGGATGGGGGTACGAGTCTGTAGCATGGTTCTGTTGCTGTGGGCGGGGATGGGGGTATGAGTCATATACAGAGGGGTATCTCTCTCTCACTCTATCTTGCTCGCCCTCTTTCCATGCCCCAGTGTGAGAACGCTGGCCATCAATCACTGTCAGGCCTGACCTGCCCAAAATCAACATGGCCGTCCTGCACTTCCCTGTCCAAAAGCACAGCAGTGGGGAGAGCAGATAGCCATGTCTGTAGCCCTCGGGCTGCCATGGGAGCTGCTCTATGTGTACGCATGTTATTGATCATGGATTAGATGTACAGTACAGTACGCATGTGTGTGTTTATTAAGTTTGCCAATTTATGTGATATTGCCATGCATAGCTACAAGTAACCAATAAATACACTAATGTAACCTAACACACATACACACACACACACACACACACACACACACACACACACCAAGACAAAGCTGCCAGTATTGCTGATAGAGTTTACTGTGAGCACTGTAGCACACACACAAGGGATGACCTAAATGGCCTCCAACACGTGCTGTCTCCACATGTGTCCTACCACTCATGACCCCCAGGGGGCCTTTCGATGCACATAGACTGTTGTGAGAGAAGTTTGTGAGCATGCTAAAGATCAGTGCTAGCTTTCCAATGACGCTGTAGCCTACAGAACATGCATTTGTACAGTTGCAGCTGCATGTTAGCTTAATCATTTCTAATATATGATATATTTTGGCTGTGAATGTCATTAATACATGTATTTGTATAAATGTATATATGCATTGTATCAATTACGGTTATTGTCAGGCAAAAACAAAGAACAAAACAAAAAACATCCAAATGGTAAGCCCTAATGAATAATACAGCAACAGTGTTTAATGAATAATGGCTGTTTTATTATTGATTCACATAAAATCAGCATGAAAGAATATAACAGTGATTAAGACTCAATAAATAGCATCATGACATGATCAATATCAATAAGTGCTCAATACTATTAACAGTAGGCAGGGCTTCAACAAGAGCCACATGCTGTAATTCACCTTTGGAGAGTTTTCATTTGACCAGTTTAAAAGTGGAGAGGAGCCGATGGAGAAAGGGAAGAGATGAAACCAAGGGTGTATTTGTGTAAAGATCATAGAATATCTTGCACATGCAAACACAATAGCCTTTTCTATGCACTGAGACTCACTGACACGTATGGAAAGGTACAGGCTAACATGTGCATGCACACACAGGCAGTTATATTGACATAATGATGCCATGGTCGTGTCTGCACAGGCTGAAGATTCTTGTAAAACACCTCTTGGTTATATAAAGAAATGTTGTTTTGGAAACGATTGTAATGTTTTACCGTAGGACAGGATTTACTCTTCACATTGTTTTCAATGGAAATGTGTGAAATCATCTTTAATGCAAGATGTGTGTGCGTGTGTGTGTGTGTGTGTAGGTGTGTGTGTGTGTTTGCTTTCATAATGTCAATGGGTTTTAGTTTAAACCAACCTCACAGAGCTGCAGTGTTTAAACTAGGCTCTAGGGCATGGCCTTAAACTGTCACACACACACACACACACATCCACACACACACACACACACATCCACACACACACACACACACATCCACACACACGAGCACACACACACACACACACACACACACACACACACACACACATACACACACAGTGTTCACACACAGATTAACACTAACAAACTAATGAATGTGCGTTCGTGAATCTCTGAGAGACGTATGTTGTACGTGTGTGTGTGTGCGTGTGTGTGTGTGTGTATTAGTGAGTGTGTGAGTGAGTGTGTAGTGGATTTAAATAGTGTCTGTCTCCCGTTCCAAGCCAGCCCCTCTACTGTAAACCTGCTTTAGTCTTTTGTTAACAGCCTAAGACTACCGTGTACACTGTGTGCTGTTGACCTCTCTGTGTGTGAGTCTATGTGTGTGTGTGTGTGTGTGTGTGTGTGTGCTGTAAATTGTTTAGGACTGCCAGCAGCTGGACTTGTTTATTTAAAGCAGCCAGCACCAAGCTTCTGACCTTGAGGAGAGGAGATGAGATGAGAGGACAGGAGAGGAGATGAGATGAGAGGAGAAAGTTTAGGTGAATGTGTGAAAGAATCAGATGAAAAATGGAAAATGTGGTAAACACTATAGTAATTAACATACAGGGCCAAGTTCTAGAGTTTTATCATAGGAGTGTGTGGATGTGTGTGTGTGAGTTTGTGTGCACACCTCCTATCAGTGAATTAGCTGTGTAAATTGTGGTCGAGCACTAGACAATCAATGCATCGTCATAACAACCTGATGACAGGCTACGTGACAGGGAGCCATCCTCCTCTAAATCACATTGATTGGCAACCATCATGTGCTTTAGCTATTCTAAGGCACTGACAGATATTGAATAATGTAAATGATGTGCTGAAATTAAAGTATCCAACCCTAGCTAGACATTACAGGCTGTGTGTGTGTGTGTGTGTGTTCATCTTAAGACATATCTAGTGAGCTGTGAGGACTGCTAGGGATATGTGTGTATGTCTCTGTGCACATGCATTTGTACATGCGCCTGTCTGGCTCATATTACTAATATAATATTGGTCGTCAGCTCCAGAGATTGTGTGTGTGTGCGTGTGTGTGCGTGTGCGTGTGCGTGCACACTCACACTCGTAGAAATGAAGCGCTCGGCATGAATGTAAATGGCTGTGCTTCCAGGCTAACCTTTTGTCTGGCCAATCTTCATCTTTCCAATGCTCATTATTAAATTAGCCCCTAATTGGTCATGCAACAAAGGCAGCTGATGAAAAAGACAATTTCTTGCTTTTAATTGGGCATTTCACGTGTGCTTTGTGTACACCTGTGCACGGATACCTCAGGTCTGTGTGTGTGCGTGTGTGTGTGCGTGTGTGTGTGTGTGTGTGTGTGTGTGTGTGTGTGTGTGTGTGTGTGTGTGTGTCTAGGGTGTAATGAGAATAGCAAGGGCTTGGCAGACGGCATTGCAATCAGTTCCACTCTAGCCAGCGAAGGAGGAGGAATTAATGGAGACGTACAGCTAAACGTATAAAAGAGACATGGACTATAGGAGGCTGAATACAATTCACAAATGTTTCTGTTATTCTGATATTCTAAGGGTGCTGTTAGCACGACTAATTCTGTGAGAATATAATACATGTCTGGAAGGCCCTTCGTGGTTTAATTATGTTTAAGTCATTTTTTGGTCAAGTAAGTCACCCCCCCCTTTTCCCCGGTATGTTGGGCCCGTTGTAGGGCGTACCACCAGCAGTGTGTCACGTCAAAATAACCCAAGCATTGTTGTGCATAGCTTGGCTGAATAGTGCAGCTCATTGTGTTGTGATGGGAGACTGGGGAATGGACAGCCCATAAACACTGAGCCTATAGCGGCCAGGGGTCACGCAAAGGTGAAGTCTATCTCTCACTCACTCATTCAGTCTATCTCTCTCTCTCTCTCTCTCTCTCTCTCATCCTTCTTATTCCCCCTGTTCCTTTTCTTTGCTCATCTTCTTTCTGTCTGCTTGTTAATGCTCACACTGAGAGTGTCTGGCTAATACACTCTCTCTTTTGCCATGGCTGTGTTCTGGCTGGTATTGTGAGAGAGAGAGGCATGGCCTTTGTTCCAGCCCCCATGGTGCAGAAGGTGGTGGGAATCTTTTCCCGGGACGGAGTGATAAGGAGGGAGAGATAAACAGAAGGAACCGATAGTGAGAGGGACCAGGAGAAAGGATGAAATATATGAAATACCTGATGGGTTGTTTAGTATTGGCAATAGTATACCGCTAGTGCTATTAGCTGTACTGTAAGCACCAGTATTAGCAGCTGTCTAGTACTAGCTGTAGTGGCGGTCAGAGAGAGGGAAGAGGAGAACAGGAAGACAGAAGGAGTCAACAGTTGTCAACAGTGAGCCATGCAGTGCTAACCTAGTGCTGACCTTCGTCCTGCTGCTATGACGGGCTTGCTGAGGACAGCAGAGGAGGGGAGGAGAGAGGAGGGCAGTCAAAGGAATGCAGAGGCCTCTGGACTCCTCCTCTTCTAGAGTAGGGTAGCGAAGGAGAGAAGGGGTAGAGAGGGGTGGGAGGTGTTGGTGATAAAAGGCCAGACATTCCCTCATTTGATGGTTCTCTGCCATGTCAGTGCATTCTTACATTCTTCCCTGGCTATCGTCCCCCCCCCCCCTCTCTCGCTCTCGCTCTCTCTCCCCCCACTATTTTAAAATCAGTGTGATATATGGTAGTTAAAAAATGGCTAACTTTATTCCTAATGCATTGGACCGATAATGAACAAAATTACATTCTCTCTTTGTTTTGCTTTATTTAATTTAGATTTTAGAGCAGCTCTGATAAGGAGAGAAGAGACAAAAGTCCTATGCTTCTTAGAATTTTCCATCAAAAAAATGTCAGTACCATGCACGCATTTGAAGTGAAGTCAGTGGTACACAGAAGTCTAAAGTGAGGGGACTTAACGCTTCATTAGAGTGGGCCTGTTGAACACAAGAGGGTCCCATTCCCTCGTTAAGGGCTCTCATTAGAGTGCTTTTATTTTTTATTTCCGTCTCTCTCTACTCATTGTCACTCTCTCACTCTCATCCCAGGCCTCCAGAACAACCCTTCAAGCCTCCCTTCACGTTCTCTCAGCTTCAACAATGTAGCGCAGCTATTGTTTCGCTAAACGCTAGACTAATTCCCGCCATTTAAAGATGAAATGGAAGAGTCCGACCGGGGGCAACAACCAGTGGACATAAATCACATGTGAAGCCTCAGAGCCTCTCAGTTGGGGTCAGAGCAGGGCAAAGGTTCACTTCACAAGGGCTTAGCCAGAGCCTGGCCAGAATGGGTTGCATGTGAATGTGTATATGAGACAGAGACACAAGGTGCTGTCCGTGTAAATGGGGTTTTCTCACTAAGATTGTGTTGGTGTGTGCATGTTTACTTTAAATGGCTGGACCAGTTCTTCCATGTGCTACAGTATAAAGGTTTATGTGTGGGAATAGTGGATCAAGGGTGTGACCTACAGGTAAGCTAGGGGAGCTTGGCTCTGTGTAATAACACGAGCGCCACGGAAAGCATGATTTGTGAAACACAGTGTTTTGCCATGCATTTCTTCCCTGCTTTGGTTGTATCCTCCCTATCCATATCCTATATATTATGACCTTATATAAATGACATAAAGCAATTAGGCTGATATGCTTGCAGCTATGAATGTTTCTTTGCAACGAGTCACAGGCAAGGCTGGAACATACTCGCCATAGTCCTCTCTTTAAGGTAGGCACACACGCTGCCTCTGCCTCTGGTAGATAAAAAACGTTAGCCCATCCAAAACCCATGGTATAGTTGCACACCAGGCTGATCGATACTAAATTCTCGATATTTCCGATGATGGTTCAGTTCAGAGAATCGATACTACATACTGTTTTTAAGTAGTGATTTAAATGTATATTTAACTTTATGTATACAGTATGTATTTATTTGTAATTGTTATCACTACTTCTACTTCCAGCGTTCTTGCTCTGTTCTACATAGATCATATACAATAAAGGTATTAAGGTAGACAGAGAGACATATGCTCTCAGATAGTAATGACATTGCTAGCTAAAGCAAAGCATTATTTGGAAAATATGGAAGTCTGATAATACAAATGCCAAAGCTTTCAAATACTGTATAATGTATAATATATATAATAATACATTTAGGCTACCAATTTTCACTCTAGAAACCCCAAATATTTACAGATTGTGTGTACACATGAAGACTTTAAAAGTAACGTATATAGTTAAAGGCATTAGTAATACTTGGTATCGGGTCCCCATTGGTGTGACACTTGTAAGCACACAAAGAACCTACTGTATCAGCAGCTCCATCCATGCTCACCTGTATTACCATTAGCATTAGCATTAGCGTACTCCATCATGTCAATCTAAAGATGTTTGTGTTACCGGCGTGTTGCGGGTCTGTCAGCAACACAAGTGCTGCCAAGGAGTGAGCGATCTCATCTAGTCGCAAGGTGGAGTGCCTACAACAAAGAAAGATGGGTCCAGAAGCAGAGAGAAAATTCCAGCTAGGCTTCGACTCACAAAGACTACAGTGTTCAGGGCCTATAGACAGCGTTTCAGTGTGTGCTTGTTGAAGCCATGCGAGTTCATACAAGTTCGAGGAATTGTGTGTTTTGCACATCTTGGAAGACAACTGTCTTGTTGTTAAGGTGTGAGTTTCGACACGGTGCTCTTAGAGTTTTACCAGGGATCTGTGGGACTTTCGATTCCTTTCTTCATAAAACTGTTATGAGTAGCGTGAAAGAGACAGGTTTGGAGTGTTTGTTTATGAGCACCATGTTTTACAGGTTCTTACTCAGCGGATTTTGCCTCATCTTGTTTTGAGATATACTGACTGTTCTCTACTTTTTTCTCCCCTCCTCCCTGACACCTTGTTTTCTCTCTCCTGTAGGTTCATAAACGCCAGGAGGAGAATAGTCCAGCCCATGATTGACCAGTCCAACCGTGCAGGCAAGTCTCCCATTATTGCTGTATTCAGGTCGCACAGGCAAAAACCGCCCACTATCCATGAACCAGGAGGCCCGTTTGCTGGTAAATACAGGCCTGAACACCCCCTGTATGTCTATAGCCTTTTGGGCTCTTGTGAATGACAACTAAAATCCAAGAATCCCTATGTGAGCAACATTAAACGCAAGCACTAATTTATATTGATGTGCTATTTGGGGTGATGAGCGAAACCTTAATGTTAGAAAACAATATTCTTTCCA
>JAODUE010031374.1:12500-21362 GCA_027564755.1 Amblyopsis hoosieri
GCAGTGCCTTCGATGGTGTTGAGAATGACTTGGCTATGACCCCCTGCCCCCTTTCTCTTGCTATGCTAGCTGTGCTTTCCCTCTTCCACCAAATGAGCCAGGGGCAGGCCCTGAAAACTGTCATTTTCACTTCAGGACAATACTTAGCACCGGGTGGAAGAATTAATTACGGTGCAGGGTGGAGGGAATTTTTGCTGGCCCTCCCCATTTAGAGCTTTCCCAAAATGTTGGGTTGGAATGCTCGAGTGAATACCATCTGTAACCCCTTGGTTACCAGTCCTGGCTGGAAGCCCTTTGTCCCTTTGTTTGTTGATTCATTGCTTCAGTCATTAAGCGCAACTTTGTTAACCTTCCACTAAGGGGTCAAGATCTTCGCTCTGCCTCTTTTCTTCTGGTAGCTGAACGTACTATTAATGAATGGTTAAGAAAAACAAATCTTGGCGGGGGTTTCGTGGCCCTTGTATCGGATATGTGAATGTGTTTCCCCGTTAATGTGGACTCACTGGAAATCCCTCGGAGACTGAGGAAAGAGGACAGAAGTTCAATGTATTGATTGGTTTATTCAGTGAAAAACCGTATGTGTGTTGTTTTAAACACACATACTGTAGCATTCATTAGGGCCTTCACATGGATTGTTTAAATATGTTTATGGCCACTGGAAGCTCTCCATTACTGTGTACATGAATAGGCTACAGAACTACTAGCCAGCTAGCGTACATGTAGCTGTAAGCTGTTCTGCAGGTGGTATAACGATGGTTTAAAGAGCCTCTCCTGCAATAAAATGGTCACAAAATTGACACCCGTAAGCGCCTATGGACCCTATCTTACACCTGGCACAATGAGGCGCAAAGTGGGAACGCTAGAATCTTTGCTAGTTTCAGACCGACGCAGTTGTCATCTTCCCATCCAGCGCTCACGTTGTCTAAATAGCAAATGCACTTGCACACATTTGAGCGCCGGTGGGTGTGTTGGTTTAAACGTGAGGTGTGGACTAGCGCATTGCTGGCGCATTGCTATCTTTAGGCAGCGGAATGTGATTATGTGATTGACCAGCAAAAACCTGGTCTAAAGTCAGCGCAAGGAGCCTTATAAATATAGTATCGCCTATGGCAGGTGGACAATGTGTGTACAGTCTGCTTGTTACACATACACGGACGTGCATGACTACACATATATGCAAAGGATAAAACGTGTAGTAAAATGTGAAAAATCATTAGTGTGTAACCTACATAAACATATTTTAGGAATTTAGCTATCGCCTAGATAATTTGATTCAGCTCTTTCACAAACCTGCTGGTATAATATCAATTCACCTATGACGCAAGCACCCCTGCTTTTTAAAAGGAATGGGAGATGATACTCGGATTGGTTTATTGTATGTTACACCCAAAACACACCCATAATTAATGAAGAGAGTAAGTCCAACCCTTTTGAACCATGCACCCGGCGCACCGACCGTTTGTCTGTCGTTAAAATAGTAAACGTGGATATGGACAAGTCCTAAATCCAATTTGCGCCTTGCACTGTAGACCATGCGCTTTGATCGCTATAGGGCCCAATGTGTCCACAACTGAGTCCATATCCCATTTGGTTATGCGCTGTAAACCTCTCCGTATTATTTATCGGTGCTTGCCTAGCATATCTTTCACAGCATTAGGTAAATCTCACCTCAGTCTTTTTCCCAGGTGAAAATTGACACATGAAGATGGGAGCAAACCAGGGACCTTGCGTCCACTGCTCCATTGTCTCCACTCTCTAGCTCCTTGTGCCTGCTATTGTCTCCTCCTCTCTTCCCTCTCGGGTCTCCTTTGTGTGGACGGCACACGCGTGGAGAAGCCCCGGGAGGTGTCAGGTGACAGCCATGAGCCTCACCTCTCGTCTATGGTTTCAGAAACAATGGCTGCGGCTGCTCAGCGCCACTCTCCAGCCACAGAGAGCATAGGCGGCGATTGTTGCTTTGAGAGAGAAATGTGTAGGAGGAGAAGAGGCGTGAAGATAGATTTCGTAGCCTCATTTGTCATCATTTGAAGGCCCTGAGTTGGTCTGCAGCTATATAGTGGAGCTTTGCACGATATACAGTCGGGACTTTATGCTGTAGGCTAGATTTTAAGTTTGGATTGACATGCAGTATGAAAGAAGTTTAAGCAAAGTAATATTTGTTTGACTTTTAACTCTTTCTTATTCATTGCTACATTGTCTGCCTATGAATTTTGACAACCATAATCTGATTTAGTTATATGTTTTATAGCTGGTTTGTTGCTTTAATATTGTGGTCAGGCTGCTGACTTTAAACAATTCAGTGGGTATTAAAAGGCTAATTTTGAGTTTCCTTGTAGCTTGGTTTAAGAGAGTATCCTGGAAATGTTAAGTACTGGCCTTTTAGTATCACTTCAAGTTGATGTGTGTTTGCTCTGTAAGTCCTCTCCAACTGTTAAAGTAGCCTTAGCAAGGGTATAGGATTAACTCACTAAACCCTTCATGCTCTCTCTGTGATAGACATACACAACCTTATTATGGGACAGGCTTGGTTGGTACTGACCTACATTACTGGGACATTTGCTTGAAGTGTGAACACCAGTACCAGTTACATGCAGAACTCCTGTAGAATTCTATCAGGGCTGCTTTCCCCACCCTCTGCATTCACATTACAGGCCTGCAAACGTAAATAGGTTTCTGAAGAATCTAGTGATCTGCAGTCATATTAAATTAATGATTATTAGTCTCTGTTGCATTTTTAACTGTAACTTTGAAAGTCCCAGGAACAAAACATGCAAGCTTCCATCATCTGGAATATTCAGATAAATATTATGTTTCTGAGATGTGATTACTATCATTGTTACTCTATTAAGTGCTTTTATATTAGTTTAAAATGTATACACTCCTAATGAAAATAAAGCAGCACCAGAACCCAGTTTGTTCTTTATAATGTGATGTTTATCATCTAAAACCTTCTGCATGCAGATGCAATTGAAGCGGTAGATAGGAGTAGGAGTTATTTAAATGTGTGGGCACACATCAAGGATTGTCCATATGAAATATCATAGGTACAGGTCTTAATACAGCTGTGTGATCAGCTATGTTTGAGTCTGTCTGCACTTATGTGTAAAAATATCACCGCTGATCAGGCCTATTTGCCTCTGTCTTCCCCCAGAGCTGCAGGCAATACCAGGGGATTCAACTCTCTCAGAGGCCTGCCAAGCATGGGGGTGGGACCTCCTAGCTACTTCCATCCAATGGCCCGCCCCTGTCCACTTCTGAGACCCGGGAAACTCGCCTTGTTCCTGCACTGTGGAGGACTTCCACGAGTCCCAGCCACCCGGTACAGAAGACAATCCAGCCTCAGCAACCAACCAACCTGCTCAGATGTTCCCTGGACCCGACCCCCTTCCTCTCAAGCGGGCCAATCCTGTCCTTTCCCTCCCGGCCGTTTGTTTCAAGAGGAATCCTCCATCTATGATTGAGATTGAGAGTGGTTGTTGGCCAGGCCCCTCGCGAACATAGCACCTGGTAATATAAAACTCCTGATATGACAAATGAACCAGACTTTTATGTGGAGTTGATGGTATTGGACCACACAGGACCTGATGTCTGTAATCAACAGGAGAGTGACGAGGCGAAAGAGGTGCCCTTAAAATATATAAATATATATATATATAGGATCTATGCGACGAAGAGGGAAAAATGCAAGAGAGCGATAGAGCATAGACAGTGAAAGATTGATTATAACTATATCAACTCCTTGTGTGGAAAATGAGGGGAGGATGAATACATACTGTATACTGGTGTACAAAATATGCTGGACTCTCACGTGAAATGGGAATTTAAGTATTGTAAATGCTATTGTATTGTTCTGCTTATTATGATGTTTCTAATAGATTTTTTTTTTAAAGGATGTGAATTTTTTTCTGTTTTTTTTCCACACTATGTGTGTGTGCAATCTCTTCATGAACATTGACCTACCCTCCCCCCCTTCCCACACACACAAACCACCATCATTAAATCACCTTATGGTTTCAAAAGGAAAAAAGCAAATAAACCGACAAGTCGTTCAATTTGCCGATTCTCGACGGCTTTTATTTTGGATGTCTGTGGTTTGGATGACAGTGGGAATGCTTGTGCTGACATTATGACATGGAAAGTCAAAATGTCACGGAAAGTGGCACTTGTTCATTTTTAAAGGCTAGCATAGGCTAATATCAATGCTAAAGGACTAACTGATATGGGAAGAAAATATCCACTCATTTACATGCATTTACTTAGCATGAGGCCTGAGTGAAGGAAAAACTGAAAATGTGTGCATGTGTGTGCTAGATTCCTTTTGAAGATCTGTCATGATTATTACACTTTTACTTTGAGGGTTATATGTATCTTTGTTGTAAATAAATGCATGTTGATCAATAGCACTGAGAAACAGACTTGCGTTATCTTCCCAGTAGCAACAAATGGAAAATATATTACTTTATTTTAGGCGCTATATTATGCAAACACACACCCCCCTCTAATATGATACACCAATCAGTGACATGTAGCCTATACTCAAATTACCTACAACCCTTAAGTGAAATGAGCCTTACAGTTCAAATGATTCCTACTGAAATTTTGGATGTGGATTATAGGCAGTACTCAAAAGTTTTCTGCAAATTTGGAAGTGAGGCAGACATTTTAGAAAATATGGCAAGGAGAGTAAATTATCCCTCATTTAAAATGCATTAAGATAAAAGTGCCACTAACATGGGCTCCCTAACGCCTTTTTCCCTGAGTAAAAGGACACGAATCATAGTTCTCGTAATGTATGAGTGTAAGTACAATGTATTTCACCAGTCAGGCTGAACTGACATAGCTACTCTATAGAAAATATCTACAGTATATATGCCTATATGCACGTTTGGACGTTTTGTCGTCTAATTGATACATTTCGGGAAGGCACACTGAATCCCAACTCTGTTTTCCATCTTAAAGATCGCATGGCGAACAAGAGAGCGCCTGTTTTATACATAACAACATATAAATCAATACTCTCTCTCTCTACTTATTCACTCTCTCGTGTTCCTGTTGTCTGGTTCGGTTGCATCTATTGTGTTTTTATTGCCTTTGCCGAAGTGAATGCTACAAAACAAAAAAATCCTAAAAATCCCGCGGAGTCGCTTTAATTGTTTCGCTTCTCCGCCATAGCTGGAAAATGCAAACCTCTGAGATGAAATGTGAATTCCTGAGACTCTCGCCGCTGGGAGCTGTGGAGACCATGGGGACTTTTGAAAAATAAATCCCATGTTTGACTGCCCCCTTTAGGGAAGTTGAGTAACTGTCCATATGACAATATTTTTTAGGCGTCATCACAACGCCCGCTCCTCATTTAGGCCTACTCACGGACATAAAAGTTACTTAGGCTATATGACGGTAAATAAAATAAATGGCGGATTAAAATTTGAGTACTGAGACTGTTCATTGTAGTCTAGTGCGAACAACATTATTTTGTGTTTTGAGGATACATTGTCTCTCGGATGTAAAGATTTTGTTTCACAAACGTGGTTTATGTAGGCCTATTCAGATATTTGTATATTTACAGATAGTAATAATAATTCGAGCTTTTGGTGTTTGTTTGAATAGCCGTGCCGTCAAAGCACTGACTGACAGGGTTTTATAGCTTTTGTTTTTATCAATATGCGGATATAAAAAAAGGCTATAGGTTAAAATATGTCACGTTTACATGTTTTAAATGTAATATTTGAATTTAAATATATTGCTGAAATATTGAGATTCGTATTATTGACAAATTCTTAATAATATTTGGGCCTAAAGTGTGTGTATGCCTATATGTTAATGGTTACAGAATGCATTTACAATCAATCAGCTGGTTTTTTATTTGCAGCGTGTATGCAGAAAAGGTGTACATGCTGCGAAATGAACTGTCAAAGTAATGTATTGTGGATAAATGTGTTCCCGACCCGTGTAGGTGGCCTCACAAGCCTGCCTTCCTTTCACAGCAACAATGCGCGCGCCATGCATGATCCTAAAAAGATATACTAGTAACGAATGATAGCGTTCGGCCCTGCAGGTTATGACATTTCAGTATATGTGTATGACCAGTTTGTTACTGTTAGGCTACTATATAGCCTTCTGTTTAGATGTACATGGATATAATGCAGGGCAAATAAAATATATTACGGATTATATATATTTTTTCCTCACTTAGTTTAGAAATGTATGTAAAATTATACTTTAAAAGACTTTTTTTGTATCTCTACCCTATAGGTTTAATTCTAACATTCCAGCCAAAGCCGGAAATGTAATATAAAAGGTTAAGTGACTAATTCGTATACAGGCCGATGTTCGTGTATAGATTATCAATGGGTTGTGTTGGTAAAAATACATTTTGAATTTGTAATATAGCCTACAGTAGGGTAGGACTCTCTATGCATTATAGCAGTGTAGCCGATCAACATGCACACATGACTTATTATTCATATAATTATTACAAAATGTATAAAATCAATGAAGACAGTGACAAAAGAAAAAGTAGTCTAAAACTGCACTGTATCAAGTCTTCAGCAAGCTTTAAACCCACAATGCAAATGTTGCAGCAGCATCTGGTTCAGAAACAAAAGGAGTTGAGAAAAGAGAAGAAAAGCTGTTGGTGGCTAGAAACAAGAGCAGAAGAAAGAAAGAGGAGGACTGCTGGGGCCATTTTAGATGTCATCTGTCTCCTTGGCGACTGGGGGGCCGGCCCTCAAAAGCCCCTGGGCGCAAGGATTGTTTGAGAGTAGCCCGCTATTTTCTGCAGTATCATTTATCACTGTCACCATATAATGATTCCCCTCGCAGCTCCTTATTGATGTTTGTAATTGCATTATCTCATAAGGAGGGGGAGAGGGGCGGTGATCAATGGAGTCGAGCGGAGCATCGAGGGGTCACGAGGAGCCGGGATTGCTGTTTTTCCGTTTAATACATGATATGGCCCCCCTTGTTATCTGCCGCGTATAACGGCCTACGTTTCCGCTGAGATTTCACAGAAGAAAACATATGGATTTAATTTGTTTAACCCCGAGCCATTGAAGATAATACGAAAAAAGCAAGTGAAAGGAGGAAGTGACGGAATGTGATTAACCATTATGTTATGTTGTTATGTTATGTTATGTTATGTTATGTTATGTTATGTTATAATATTAGCCTAGTTATTGTATCTGGAAAAGTATGATTCTAGGCCTATAGGGTTACCACACATTTGAGTTATTTCGCTACTGTGCGAATAGCAGTATGGGCGTGATAGGCCTATTGAAACATTTAAATAGCCTACCTATTTTATTTATTTTAGCCCCCCCCCCCCCCCCTCCCTTTAAACCTTTTCAAAATACTTTCCTAAATGGTCTTTGGGGCACCGATGGAAAAGTGATTGTTACGGACGTTGCAGTCGGGGATGAAGTCATGATATCGTGTTTCAGAGGTCTGAGAGAGTTTGGCTGAAGACTCACGTCAAACAAATGCGATACCCTCCCTCTCCGAGTGACCATAAGCAATAACGACGTGATTGTTTTGACATAAACAATTCGAGTAGGGCACACGCGCACGTGCACACTCACACACGCACGCACGCACATTTTTACACACGCTGCATTCAGAAACTTAATTAGACTATTGACATTTTGCCTATAGTTATTAATTGTAATTACCGGATAGATTAATATTAGTATATTAGGAATGTATCCTATTTAATTTACAAACGCTGTAATACATTTGTTAAAATTGAAATATTCAAACTATTTCACCAAATTTAAATAACTTTGTCACATGCCTTCCACTTCGGTTTATCAAAGGATATATCATTACACATATTTTTTAATTATCAGAGGTAACAACGGCTTGTCTGACACTGACAGTGTCTAAGAGAGCTGGGTATTGCGACTCCTGTAATATTGCTCTTGAACGCCTCGCGCGTCATGACGCACGAGGGGGGCTGTTATCGGTTAAGACTGCAGAGTTTGGAGACTTGCATGATGGTGCGTGCCAGACACATAGCTACAGTATAGTGTAAGGCGGGAATGCCCTATCAGAGTAACATATATACAATCGAGTAAACCAGGAGTTGTGTTATTACGCACGACGTCGTGACGCGAGGCTTTGGCACAGTGTGGCCGCATCGGCATGTTCATATGCGCTAAGAAATTATATCCGGTGTTTTCTGAAGACGTCTTCTGGCCAAACAAGTGACTCTCAGTCCCCTTTGGCTTTGTCAGTCCTGTTACACCAGGGCAACTAAAAAATATAACCGGCCTGGTGCTGTCAGCATCTCCCATCATACATGTACATATATCTCCATACCTCTCCAGAAGTTGACCTTGGCATGAGACCAACCAGGACCGGCTGATGTCAGTCAGGGAAGGGATGAGTTTCCCGGATGCAATATTGAGGATAAAATAGGCATGCACCTCCTCCTTTGCCCCCCACCTGCAGGCAGACGACATCAGTCGCTGTTTATTTCTCTCAGAAAGCCAATCAGCTCTCCGGATATGTGGTTTTACCAATAACACAACCACATATGTTCTATTAAAAACTGCAACTGACTACAATTATTTAGAGGCGGGAAAAGGCCAAACTGTCGTGGACGGCCATGGTGCACAGGAAGATCCCTATCAAGGTATGGGATTGGGATGAAATTAGGTCGTGGGAGGCACGCACACAATTGTGTGTGGAAGGTGTACCAAAGCCAACACTATTGGTATCTGGTGAGGATTTATTGGCTACAGACTACTATTGGACAAAGCATTTCTCGCAATGCTCTTAGTATGAATATTTAAACATTATTATTATTATTATTATTATTAGTAGTAGTAGTAGTAGTAGTAGTAGTAATATTAACAATAATAA
>JAODUE010031385.1:0-21360 GCA_027564755.1 Amblyopsis hoosieri
TCTCTCCACGCAACAAAATCCTATCCTAAATATTGCTGGTCTCCCCATTCCACTATCAACAACTGCCAAAAGCCTTGATGTGACATTTGAAACTTTAAGACTCTCCTCCTCACATACAAGGCCCTTCACAATCTGGTTCCCTCCTACCTCTCTGACCTTCTCCTGACATATACTCCCTCCCGATCTCTCCGCTCCTCTCTACAGGGCTTCTGGTCATCCCCCCATTCCTCCTCTCCAACATGGGGGCTTGGGCCTTCAGTCGCTCTGCCCCCAGACTCTGGAATACACTTCCACTACACATTTGACATGCCACCACGGTCACCTTGTTTGCTAAACTCCTCAAAACCCACCTTTTCAAGATTGCCTATGACATTTGACTTTTTTTTCCACTCTCAACTGACTTTCATTTTATTGTATTTTTATTTTATTTTATTCATTTTATTTTGTATATATTTCTCAAATCAAATGTTTATTTCTATAGTATGTATATATTTATCATATCAAATGTTTATTTCTGTAGTATGTATATTTCAGCCAATTGTTTTATATCTATGTATTTACTATGTAAGATGTCCTTGAGTGTTGAGAAAGGCGTCCAAAATAAAATGTATTATTATTATTATTATTATTATTATAGAATTTTAACTGTTTGTCAGTAACACCCTGGGTCCCTGAGGTTTCTTAGTGCTACAAGCAGGAGTGGCAGATGGACCTGTTGACATGCCCGGATTATCCAATGGGCCTTAAGGGCACATGCCCAGGGGCCCATGCGCATTTGGGGCCCAACATGATGGGGATAATATTCTATTTCAGATAATGACATTATGTATAACCAATAAAAATGATGCTGATACATTTAAAAAAAAAAATAGCGCAGGTGTGGAAAGCACGTAACAGCCCGCCACTGAGCTATCTTAAAATAACCCTGTGCTGAATCGAGCAGACTGTGGGAGTAGTTGTCGTAGTTCAAAATGAGTGTAGTAAACGCAAATGAAAAAGAGAATCTGGGTGAAGGTGTGGAAGATGATGAATAAGCTAATAACAAGGGACCTGAGGCTAGCTGTCTACTCTGTGATAACGCTGATGCACTGCGTCTTGCTTTCCACTAGACAGGCAGGCAAGGCAGCCGCCAGCCTTGAACAACTTGCTTGCGGTGGGTTATTACGGCTATTTTGCCAGTGAGTATAGCGCCACTTAAAATGTATTGGCAGGCAGTGAATGTTAAGTAGCCTAACATACACAAAGAAGTTGGTTAAAACTCGTTTGATTTTACGATTGCTAGGGGAGCATTTTTCAATATCTGATCCAGTTCAAACTCGTCAGCACCACAGTCTGTGAAGCGACATCAGTTATCATTGCAAAGCATTCCTACATCTTTCAAAATGCATGAACTCAAAACTATAATATGCCTAGGCTATCTGCAAATGTCAGTAGTTAGGCAATGTTCAAACCATATTTGCTATAATCTTACATGAGGCCTGCATATGCTATAGGCCTACAGAATACTATAATCTCAATATCTCTCTGGCCTATATAGCATATACAGTAAGAGATTGATCATGTTATGCCAATGGCCTATCAATTTGTGGCCAAATGAAGGAAATTATATGGGTTACTACAGTATAATATCTTGAGTTGCATTTGAAATTAACTTGTCTAGCAGTGTAAAGTGGATTCAGTGTTGGATAATGATATTTACAATGTTTACTAGGGTGATACTGATAAGAATACGTTCTTATGAATAGGCGTAGTACTGAAATTACTTAGAATTAGCTCCATCATTATATATACCCTTTTTTACATTTTGAGCATCTGCCCCTGTGGAACTCTGCATGGTCTTAGTAGGCCTATACACTATCCTTAAGGCAATTTGTGAGATGGCTGTAGCCTACTTGGTGTATCAAAACAGGACAGGCATAAATGTTTAAAAGTTGAAATCATTATGGTATGCCTTAGCATCGTGTGTGTGTGCAGAGTCTGTCTGGTGGGGCGAAGGTTCTATCAGGTGCCTGCAGTTTGTCAATAACTTTGTTATCGCCACGTTGCCACCTTTGGGTGTGGGTGTTAGGGAGGGTAGGGGGACCCATGATCTTCAGTGCCCAGGGGCCCCTGGGGGTACTAATCCGGCCTTGCCTGTTGAGGGCGTTGCACATCTCGATGGTGACTAGCACGGACAGAGCCATGGTCATTGGAGGAGCAGCCTCGAACACCTCACAGTGGACACTGGCAAAGTCCTCGTTGTCCCCGCTACACTGCATGAAGTGGGACTGAGAGGGAGAAGGATGGTGGAAGCACATTTTAATGTAACGTAGGAGACATCCAAAGCCCACCAGACTAATGTACTGTAGTTATCTAGTTCCCAGGACCACAGCAGCAAGCACCAGCTGACATTATTGACTGAATAAAGCTGAGTTGACATCAAGTTAGCAATAGCTCAGCATGGTCAAAGGGTAACTTGTTAAGGCCCACATCTAGGATTGCTGCTAATAATGTTTAGGCTGGGAGACAACCTACCAGCCTGCTAGGCTATTCTGCATGTATATCTCTCTCTTCAGAAGCCCTCCAAAGTAGACATAAAGCTAACCGAAAACACTTACCAGCTGGTAGAAAGTCACCATTGGACCCTCGTCACAGTACAGGAACCACCAGGCTGCAGCTGCTACAGTCGCAGCACCGACGTAACCTAGAAGGGGCAGGTGGAGAAATTAGCAAAGAAATCCATCATGCTATTGTATTTTAAACCAGGATTATGAAAGGCTATAATCCAATGTGCCCAGCTAGAGATTAACCAGGGTCTGCCCCGAGAGCTAAACCAGCCATCTTTAGATGTGCTTTAGCATGGCATGGTGTTTTCACCCCCAGAATGTACATCCAATAAACAGCTGAATAAGCACAATCTCAGTTCTTAGTTAACATGAGACCATGTAAACCCTTCTTCATAGGACCATAGTAAAGGTGGAGTAAGAAATGCTCGAGAAGGATTTTGATATTTGAATTCGATCACCTCTCCCTTCGCTGTTAGTGTTGGTGCACAACTTTCTTTGTGATCCATTAATTTACAGAGCCAGGGCTGTGTAGAAACCACTCTGAATTTGACTACGTGTGTTATATTACTTTCACTTACTACACATTTAAATGCTCAGCATGAAAAAGCACTGCAAGTGTTCTGTACAGTACCTTTCAGTTTGTGAGTCATACAGGTAACAGCTGTACTGCTGTTAGTGATTAAAATAATATCCCATGGTAACATGGTGAGGTTAGAGTTTTGTTTAATTTTTTTTTTTTAATCTTTGCAACTAGGGCATGAATAAAGGTTTCATATACAGACTCCATGTTCATACTTCCAATGGCCATGTATCTGAAGAAGAGCCAGCCAGAGATGAGTGGCTCCTTGGGGGAACGAGGGGCCTTGCCCATGATGTCCAGGTCAGGGGGGTTGAAGCCCAGGGCAGTAGCAGGCAGGCCATCAGTCACGAGGTTGACCCACAACAGCTGAACAGGGATCAGAGCCTCGGGCAGGCCCAGGGCTGCAGTCAGGAAGATGCTGGAACAAAAGGAGGAAACAAGATGAGCTAATGACTTTGATACAATAAAGGCCAGACATGAGTAATTATCTGTGTAGCATATGCTAGGAAAAAACATGTTAACAGCCATGCCTTTCTAATGTTAACACGACTGCTTCTCTGTTCTGCTAGGTAAGGAATGTGTCCAAATGTGGTCATTGCTAAATTGTTGGCAATGGCCAATAGCAAAAAAAATACAAACAAACTCTGACCTCTTTTAAATATACAGTAATGTATACTTTAAACATATACTGATAAACAGAATTTAATGTATATTTTTGTAATCCAAATTTAATAAAAGATTAAAGGTTTCCTTTGGTGGTCCCAACCCATAGACATTTATGCACCTATTTGTTCTTTGTGACTCATAGAGCATCATGTGTTTAGCGACAGATCAACTCAAACATACAGTACATGCAATACACCCCTCCATTTCCAAGGCCTCACCAGACCACCTCGCCCACATTAGAGGAGATGAGGTATCTGATGAACTGTTTCATGTTGTTGTAGATAGCTCTGCCCTCCTCCACAGCAGACACGATTGAAGAGAAGTTGTCGTCAGCCAGGACCATCTCAGAAGCGGACTTGGCAACGGCAGTGCCAGAGCCCATGGCGATGCCAATCTCTGCCTTCTTCAAAGCAGGTGCATCGTTCACACCATCACCGGTCTGGTCAAAACATATAAGGAGGGTTAAAGGTTATGGCAGAAGGTTATGGCACGTGACTGTATTGATTCCTTAAATGTCCAGACATCGCCATTCAGGATGAAATAGTTTGAATGGTCTCTATGTTTACTGAATAGAGTCTGTATTGTTTATCTTAATGCTCCTAGAGAATTAAGCACAGTGGTACATGCTCAGGTGCATGTACCACTGTACGCCAACCGCACTTTAATGCAGAGGCAAATAAGTGTTGTGATGGATGTTTAGGCTGTGTGTATGGTATACAATCTGTGTGTGTAAAAAACCAACCAAAGTGAATATTTAATCCTGAAGGTTAGTGTGTGAACCTTCCTAGCATGACAGTCAGGAAATTGACATAAATGCATAATCACAAAAAAAAAATTACACATGAGCAAGAATATACTTCTAAACAATAACGGGTCAGGTCTTCTCACCATGGCAGTAATCTCATCAAAGCCTTGGAGGAACTCAACTATCTTGGACTTATGGGAGGGCTCCACTCTAGCAAAGCAGCATGCGTTGCGAACAGCATTCTTCTGCTCGTGCAGAGAGAGGTCATCAAACTCACGGCCCGTGAAGGCCTTGCTAGTTACATCCTCGTCCTCAGAGAAGATGCCAATACGGCGACAGATGGCCACCGCTGTGCCCTTGTTGTCACCTGTGAGAACACAGAGCACAATGCTATTCAAACCTCTTCCTCCCCACAACATTGGCTAGACAAGCACATTGGCATATGATGATTGGATATCATTCCAGGAAAACGGCACAAAATATATTGTTGTTATGTAATACTGGAGTAGTATGACAGTAGTTTGTATCTAGTATGGAGGTTTGTATAAAACAGTCTGGTTGTATACTGTACCCTATGTAGACTATATATACCTAATATTGAAGATAATATTACAAAAATGCATACATGTTATTTCAACATCAGCTTGTGGCCTGTTTCCACCCGTATGTAATGCCATACGGAGCTTACTGGCTCACTGACCAGTGATCATAATGACTCGTATGCCAGCCGCCCTGCACAGCTCGATGGAGCCCATCACCTCCTTTCGAGGGGGATCCAGCATGCCCACGCAGCCTACGAATGTGAGGTCAGTCTAGGGAGGACAGGAGAAAGAATGTGACCAGAGTAGACCAACACAAGCCTGTCTGCATGTACCAACGTACTCCTGGTCTGGCCAGTAGACCTATAGTTTCTGTCCCAGCTCTCCTGCCTTCTTTCACCTCGTAGTCTACGAACTTGGTGGCATCCTCCAGAACCATGTCCTCCCTCCTTGGGGGGGTGTCCCGGGTGGCCAGGGCCAGGCAGCGGAGGGTGTCGCGCCCAGTGCCCCACTCCTTGATAATGGTCATGATGCGGTCCTTGACTGGGCCCGTTAGCGGCACGCGGTTGGTGCCCACACGCACATAGCTGCAGCGGTCAATTACGCCCTCTGGTGCACCCTGATGGTACTACAGTTAATACGGGCACGATTTTGCAGTCCCAGCATGATGTCACAGGAAGTTACATGAAGCTCACCTTCACAAACATCTTGTTTCCCACGGGGGCTTTGGACAACTTGGCAGGGGAGCAGTACGCTGACATGGACTTCCTGTCTCTGGAGAACTCCAAGGTGAACTCCTTCCTCATCAGCTGCTTGATCACCTACAACCAGCATGAGAAGAAACCATGGGACCTCAAGGCCAGACCCACAATACAAGTGTAGGGCCCTCAATTGGTTAGTTGGCAAGTTGCCACATCCTTTGTGTTAAAGATCTTCAATCTACATTTATACCAAACCAATGACAAGGGCTCTGAGTATGCATCAGACAAACAAATAGTTATTTAAATATGAGAGGTTCACTTATATGCATGTATTCTTAGATACAATGGTCTAGTGAATACATGTTTTCTATGAGCACACACAAAGACAAATAGTTACGTTTTGCTTTCATTCCCAGCTACTGTATGTTTATGCTATGGTTTGGTTGTGGAATATCCGGAATAACATGTCATTCAGAATGCATCCACGGCATTCTGATCATAAGGACTTACACTGCAGCAGGCATTAGCTCGCTCCACTTTAGACAGGCCACGCACTTCACTGTTGAACACATTCATCTTCTCCACCAGGCAGGACAGGGCTGTCTCTGTGGCCTCTCCCACCTTCTCATAGATACCCTTAGACTAGCGCGCAGAGAGAAAGGAAAACAGAACGATGTTTCAAGATGCAGGATCTTCCAGACATGGATGTGACAGTAGAACCCTTATGACCATAGGCGCGGGAAGGTGGGTGCTGAGGGCGCTGCAGCACCCCCAACATTTGGCGGGCTGGAGCTGTAGTGCAAAGTCGTATAGGCCCCGTGTCCACATAGGGCTTTTTTGAGCGCTTCTAGTTGAAAATATCTTAACTTTTCAGAAAGGCGCTTGTGTCATCACTTCAGCTTTTTTTCAGGCAACCAATCAGATGGAGCAGGACTCGTCATCACCGTGGTAACCAAAAAAACAAGTACGAAGTCAAATGGAGGGAGAAGAGGGGAGAAGCTAGTTTTGGCCGTAGCCTATCTGTCTACCGTGAGCTGTGTGTTGACATCTCACTATCACAACAGGGAAATAAAATCATATGTGTATGAACATATATTGTTCACATTGAATGTTTCTAGTGCTTTTTTCACCATACAGAAGCGTGTTTTAGCTTGCATAGGTGGTTAATGTTGTCATTCAATATGTTGGAGAATTTATTCGTATCTTATTGCTTTTATATACATCTTAACCAATGTATGTTATACTTTGTGTTAGATGGCCTTAAGCCATCTATATTACGCTAATGACCTGGCAACACAGGTCACACAACACAACTGCTGACCGGTCAACCATTGTGTTTATGTTAAGTAGTAACCCCCTCTGGAATGTCTACCTACAGTATGTGTCTATTACTGTAGCTATTATCTTCATGTATCTTGATTGATTACCATACCCTTTGTTGTCATTGTAAACTCCTTGCTGTTCCAAAGATACCCTTCCCTTAACCTAGGCAGAAGCATTTCTACATCGCATGCTGTATGTGTCTTCTCCATGGCCATGCTTATATTAAATATATTCATTTAGACAACAACGACTCATAGCTGAATTATTGTTTTATATCACAATATATTGTCATATAAACAAAACCAGTGTGCAGTGCTTTCTAATGAAGCGCTGGGATTAAGCGCCCTGCCAGCGCTAAACTGTGGACACAGAGCTATTTAAATGTTATATCCAGATAGTAGTAGGCTATTTCTTGGTAAGAACAAGTTTAGCATAATATGGGCTACAGTAAAACACTTATGTTTATCAAAAGATTGAAATCGCATATGATTTAACTTTCGATATTACCTATTTTTTGTTTTCTGGCAATGACGCACGCATCATGGCACCGGCACAAACGCCCTGTCTTTTTTCGGTGTTCTGCCGTCTGCATTTAAGACACGTTTTATTGTCTGCCACCTATCTAACTCATATGCTACTAAACAGTGTGATTATAGTATGGTTATATAATTACCAACAGCATCTTAAAACTCAGACTAAGTTATACTGAATGGTTTGACCGTATACCATTTGGTGTTCTGTGATAGCCTCCAAATGACAACGATATGGTGACTGGCATGTTGCAAATCAGTAGACTATAGGCTAAACAGCCATGTGTTAAAATATTTTGTAGATCTGGACGGTGTGTTGTTGCCAATTTTACGTGTACAGTATCATGTCTAGGTTATTCTTGCAGTAGGCTGCTGTATTTTGTTGATGCTTATTTGTCGGGAGAGCGATAATGCGCTAGGCTAATTTATTATTATTTTTTTCTATTTCTCGCGGGGGATACCTCCGGACCATCATATTATTAATTACATTATTTAAAAAATATATATATAAAAAATTGACTTTGAATTTCCAGCACCCCTAAGTGAAATTGTCTTCCCGCGCCAAGCTTATGACAGTAGAACACTTTCTGTACGGTGGAGAGATGTCATTTTCCACCTACATTTACTGTATGTACTTATGACCAAACACTGCTGACCTCATTGTAGTCCAGAGAGGAGTCGTTGCACAGGGCACAGATCGTGGCCACCTCTACTAGTCCATCGTACTCTCCACATGTGACAAAGCCGCCATTCCTAGTCCTGGTGGTAAGAGAAACAGAATACCCTCATGATAATAATAATAATACATTTTATTTAAGGACACCTTTCAAGACACTCAAGGACGTCTTACATTACAAATACAAAGAAATAAAATATAAATACATTTGAATAAACCTGGAGCATACATATTACACGAATAAAAAAGTGTGAAGAATAAAGTAAGGGAGACTAAACAGATATTTCAAATAAAAATCAGTTTGTTGGGATTCAGATATGGAGAGGTCAGTGATATTGGCAAGGGAAAATAGTTATATAAAACAATCAGAGGTTGGGAGCCAGGTAGTTTAAAATCAAGGCATTAAAATTTTGTGTAAGCCATGGGCTAGGTACATTAACAGTTGGCTTTCAGCCTTCAGCTTGTCCAACCCTGCACTCTATAACATATATAGTATAGTAAAGGTTTAGGTTGAGGAAGTAATATCCATTCAGTTTTTTCTATTTGTTTTTCTGAGACAGTTTTTAATTATACATTATTATTATTATTATTATTATTATTATTATTATTATACATAATAAGTTGAGGAGCTTGGTTAATAAAATCATCCTGATACTAAGTTTTACTGTTTTGATTTCAGCCTAAAATGTCAGTCTGAAAACCAGATTCATCCCCACACAAATCTTCTGATTTCTGATTGGTTGAGGTGGTTCAATCACCTGCTATGGTGCTTATTTGGTTGACACATTGCTTATTTGGTTGACACTATGCTTAATTGTCCTGTTTGTCCCATGTTTTTATTTATTGTTGTGTATTTCACTCAATTGATTTGTTGTTATTGCATTATTTTGTACAGTAACTGCATTTTGCACTTTGGTCAGCAAAATATAAAATGTTTAAACATTTTTTAAATTTGCTTTATAAATAAATGTACTTGACTTGACCTATTGCTGTATACAGTTTCTTAATGACAATGTGATGGATGGGTTCACAAAGCTAGTCAGTGTGCATACAGTGCACACACAGTGAATGTGTGTGTGTGTGTCTGTGTGTATAGCTTACACTTCTCCCTCCGGCGTGTACTTGGAGCCAGAGATGTCAAACTGGCCCAGGTTGACGCTGTCGCCTTCCACTTTGTTAATGATAAACATCTGTGAGGGAAGGACCAGTACACAGCACTCAGTACAGATATTCTACGTATAGGATGGGATTAGCAATTTAGCAATTAGCAATACAATTAGCAATACAAAGATGGGGTCTTCCTTATATTACGTTTTACATTGTTAGTCCCAGGGTATGCCTATACTAGATATATTAAAAAACATCCGTTAAGAGGTTAAGCCTTCTGTCGATAGTAATCAGTAAACATTTTCCACCCCTGAAAACTGATCTTTTCGAAAACACACTTAAAAGTGGATAATTCTGAAAACATCGATTTTTGACATCACACACCACATTTGCTCTGGTGTGTGTGTGTGTGTGTGTGTGTGTGTGTGTGTGTGTGTGTGTGTGTGTGTGTGTGTTTACCTTGGTGACACACATCTGGTTGGTGGTGAGCGTGCCAGTCTTGTCAGAGCAGATGACAGAGGTGCAGCCCAGGGTCTCCACAGAGGGCAGGCTTCTGACAATAGCATTCTTTTTGGCCATGCGACGGGTTCCAAGAGCCAAGCAGGTGGTAATAACGGCAGGCAGGCCTGCACAACAACACACCTACAGTATTAAAGGATTTCCCCAGTGAGAGCCTGTTTTAAGGCATCACATGCGTTTGCCACCTGACTAACAGCATCTTCTGCAACAGCAAAGATCCAAGTAGTGTAATTAACAGGTGTGTGCCAGGCTCTCCTCCATAGTGCCCCCAGACCCCGTATGTATAGCCCTCCTACTGTGGTGGAGGTGAGGGAGGGAGGGCCTACCCTGGCACAGGTGATGTCAGCTATTCTGGCTGGCATTTAGCCTCTTTTACAGACTATGTTTGAGTGTTGACGTCTCACTGACTGTGGTTGCAGCTGTTGGAAGGGACATCTGACACTGCATATTAATATATCCTGTTTGGTGACCTCAGCAATGCTGATTTTCAGCTTGAGCTCAACGCTCATTCTGGGCGTTGCACTCTCCTGGCTTGAGTCCTATTTGTACCTGGCAGATCACTCTTGATCTTATTTGGAATGTACACCTGTCCAGACTCTGCTCACTGGTTACTCCTGCTTGTACACCACATCTCTAAACACACAGATTCTCCAATCTCTGCTATGCCCATGACACCCAACTCTACTTCTGCTACAGATGGAGGATCTGATACACACCTCAACAAGACCAAGCTGCTCCACCTTCTACTAAATCAGATTTAAAAATAACATAAAAAGTAAGACATTTGTGTTTGGTAGATTATGTCTTTGTTGTAATAATATTGTCATACCAGTGTAAATCCTGTTTATGTCCCTTTTAAATGGTGCCATATTTGTAAGGAACATGCATTTGTGGGATGAGCAGCAGAGCTGAATATGTGAGTTGCACTCATGAAAGATTTGCCAAATCTGCTCTAACAATGCCAAACAGCTTTTGTTTGCTGTTGACTTGTTCGGTGGATTGGATGATTGAAGTCTGAATAAACAAGACATCTTGGTAATTTAACCATGTAATAATTTAACAAACAGACGTGTCAGTTGCATGTGGAAGAACCCTACACAGCCACAACAGCCTGGTCACCAGCCTGGTCACACACTGCTGTGGGATGGCATCCCATTCTTCCACCAGCATTTGTCACAAGTCAGCCAACGTGGTTGTGTTGGTCACTCTGGCATGAGCCGCACGCCCAAGCTGATCCCACCAGTGTTCACAAATGTCTTTACTTTCTGTGCATAGTTTATATAGCAGAGCTGACAAGAGGTGCAGCTACTGGTACAAGCTCCAGCTACTGTATAACTGGCATAGACTAATACAACTGCCTTCTAGCCTCTGTAAAAAGACCCCTACTGTATAGCGTGCTCAATATGCTTCAGAACATTTGGTGTTCAACCCAAGTTCTCCCATGTAACCCCTCTTTCATTTCAATAGCTTCACTAGCTCCCCATCACTGCACACATCAGATTCAAGATGCTTATGTTGCTTAAGTGCCTGCCCTTTTCCAGCTTTCAATATGGTTGTGAGTAACAAACCATCTGGTCATCATGTCAGTTTATCTGTCAATGACCTCTATACCTTATAACAATCATGGCTTTTCTTTCCTGCCATGTTAGGATCAGCTCTTAGAAGGTGTAAGAGCCTTGATGGTTTTTAAGCTATTAGCAACAATGTTATGTTAATAGGTCAACATAGGTAATGTAAGTTGCTAACTTAGGCCTGATGACATGCTGTTATTATCCTATCAGAATGTTTGCTAGTATGACCTGTTCAGCTATTGACTCATGTAATAATTGTAAGTCAATAGAAAATAATGTAGTAAATGCTGTAAATAAGAGACAATAAGTGTGTCTATCCAGGAACTTGAAAGATTACAATCTTATTAAATGTGACTTGTTTCTATGGATTAATAGACCGTCTCACTGTCAAACTACCTGATCTCAGATAAAGGTCTTAAAGATATTCTGTGGGTCAGTGTCTCACCCTCTGGGATGGCAGCAACAGCCAGGGCCACAGCGATCTTGAAGTAGTAGACAGCTCCACGGATCCAGGAGCCTCCGTGGACCGGGTCGTTAAAGTGGCCAATGTTGATCATCCACACAGCAACGCAGATGAGAGAGATCACCTGGAGGACACATGAATGTAAGCTATGCTTCTCAGTATGGCATGGGCCGGGCCCACCTGTAAGCCTCTCCCTGCCTGTCTGTCTGACTGACTGTCTGTCTGTCTGTCTGACTGTATGTATGTATGTCTGACTGACTGACTAACTGTGTCTGACTGTATGTATGTATGTATGTATGTATGTATGTATGTATGTATGTATGTATGTATGTATGTATGTACTATGTATGTCTGTCTGTCTGTCTGTCTCTCCACCTTTGAGAGCTGCTCTCCGAACTCGTCCAGTTTCTGCTGCAGAGGAGTTTTCTCCTGCTCGGTGGCAGCCATCTGGTCACGAATCTTGCCTATTTCTGTGGCGACGCCTGTTGCCACAGCAATGCCAGTGGCTTTACCAGCAGCGATGTTGGTGCCCTGGACAGACATCCACAAGCATTTATATTATATTGATGATATAAATCATTGTTTTATCAAAGGCCATACCAATAATAATATCTACAGTAGGAAGTAGTATTACTGTAACATGTATGAGGAGGAACTCACAGAGAACAGCATGTTCTTCTTGTCCTGGTTGACAGCACGGAGGTCTGGGACTGCATCCGTATGTTTGATCACACTGACAGACTCACCTGCAACACACAAACATGATCTATTGGGATACATGTACAACCAGCAGGTTCTTTAGTCATGTTTAGTGTTTATATTTGATTGTATATGGAACATAACACACAATGTTCATTTTTACTGCTATTATACTCTTGCATGTATACAGTGTTGTGTCTGCAGAGTGTGAACTGTGACCAGGCGTGTCATTGCTGCTGCTACTTATCTGTCTGTGTATTTGACAAACATACATTGGAACGAGCTGTTGTTGATTATGGTTTCTATTAGGCATCCATCTATTGCAATACTGTAGGTGTGTGTGTGTGTGTGTGTGTGTGTGTGTCAGTACCCACCAGTAAGGATGGACTGGTCAACACGCAGTGTTGTTGATTTGATTGAGATAATTCTGATGTCAGCTGGCACTTTGTCACCAACTAGTAGATGGACGCACACACACACGCATACACACATGCACATGCACACACAAATAAAATACTTTTTAATTTTCAATCAATACATCTCTACTCTTTCTAAGACATTTTAGAAGCAGGAAGTCTAGATGTATCTAAATATCTGCTGTGGCATAAGAACAGCAGGTCTGGGAGGATGAATTGTCTGCTTATAGAACACTGAATATGTAGTGTTGCTGTTGAAATGTAACACCACAGTCAGAAAGAGAGGGAGACCTTGGGGAGGCTGCAAATGAAATGAACAGGTGCATTAAAAGAGATTGAGTGAGAGAGAGAGAGAGAGAGAGAGAGAGAGAGAGAGAGAGAGAGAAATAGAAGAGTATTTATACTCGCTTCCTTTATTCTCCCTGTGTGCTGCCGGTTCCTTCAACCTCCCTCTTTATTGTGCCATTGCCATACATGGGCTCATGTTGAGCCTGTCAGTCTCAAGGACACACATATGCGCATATCAGTGAATCGTGTGTGCCGAAGAATAGACATTTCCTCAATGGGCACAATGTTACAATTTAAGGATTCTGCAAGGGGTCCTCAAACTCTGAGGTTAAGAACATCAAAGAGAATGTTTTTGAGTTTCAATGGCATCTCGAGAATATCTGACCCATTTTGCTTGGAAACATAACTGCCTGGCTGTGGGGTGAACCTTTAAATACAGAATGCTGACCAAATACAGCATGCCCTTTATTCCTTGTGTTAAAGTCTTTCACACAGCCGCAGAAGGAAGCACTGCCTTGCTGGAGGTCTTACCAGAGACTTCGACAACATCACCCGGAACAATCTCTCTGGCCTTGATTCTCTGCACGCTCTTCCTGTCTGCCCGGTAGACCTTCCCCATCTCAGGCTCGTACTCCTTCAAAGCCTCGATGGCACTCTCGGCATTGCGCTCCTATTGCAACAGCACAACAACAACCCATTGGTGACCCTCTGATTCATGACAACTATGCAGAAAGTGCACCCGGCTGCCAGGTTGTGCTCATCAGACTGCAGTAGGCCAGCTTTTGGTGACCACCCTGTCATGCACTCAAACAACGATTTGGTGTTCAAATTGCTTATAGCTGTTTGTCACAGATAAATTAGGCCTAAATGAAAATGAATTTACGTTTAGTGAGTAAACATGAATTCATGAATTAGTACTAACAGTATATTTTAGTGCGTTTGTAATCTTTGATTAAATATAACCTTCCCTCTTTGGAACAAATGTTAAGTAACACTTAAAGCTTATGACATGTGTAGGGAGATGACTAGATCAAATGCTAAGGGAGAGGTGGCATCACATCATAACATATATAATGTGCATAGGAGTAAGAAAAGTAAAAGTATTACCTTTGTGATACTTAAAATATTTAAATCAAATGTCTGGTTTGATGCATGTGTTGACATGTCTATTCATCAACAACAAGCTAAGTTTAGCAGCACATTGCTCCATCTGGGCCAGGTGATCACCAGTCACAACAGCAGGATGACTAAGAGGTGAAACCCAAATCATTCAGTTTATGGTCACTTTCAAGGCTGCCCCGACAGTCTGGAAGTGTAAAGCCTGACTTATGTCAGTCCCCCACACGTGCTCTGTTCACCCCCATATCACCCATGTGTGAATCCTTGTGCATAGTTTCCAAATGACCACCACAGGGCAAATATGGACCCGCCCCACACGCACGCACGCACGCACGCACACACACACACACACACCTCTCTTGCAGTAACCTGATCAGCCAACTGTATTTTTACTGTGGATTTCATTTTGTGGATCGTAACAAAGGGGCTTGCATTGTGAGTCGTCGTGGTAGGGATAGTGACAGCCCCCCTAGCCCCAATCCGCCCCCCACATCGCCCTGACAGCTTAACCTTTCACCTTTTCACTCTTTTCTTGATGTCATGCCAATCATTCTGGCTTTCCTTGAACTCCTTTTGTACCCACAGTACGGAACACTGTGTGCTGTGTGACATTGAGGGAGCTGCCCCATCCTGATTTATTGTGTGGGGCTGTTTTACTAAGAATGAACACCTATATAAAATACAAAATACACATATTTAGGTCTAGGTCAATATGGGCAGCTATGTTTGTCTGCACGGCAGTATTGGCTAACTGACCTGCCATACTCCAACCACAGCATTGGCGATGAGGATGAGGAGGATGACAAAGGGTTCCACAAAGGCAGTGACAGTTTCTTCACCTTCCTCAAACCAAGCCAGTACCTGAAAGAGAGAGTGAGAGGTTATATGACGTTTGGCTAAACTAGCTAAAGAGATCAGTTGGCTGGTAGCTGATTTATGTTGGGTGTCTTTATAGTGTTTCATCTCCTACATTACTTCAGCTTTAACGGTGCGATACAGGCTCATGATACTCCATCGATAGCCTAGGCCAATGCACAGTCATACACAAACAGGCAGGCAGCTTTCACTAAAGAAAGGAAGTTATTTTAGTTTGGGGACCAAAATTAAGTTAAACCAGACAGGTTTCATTAATCAAAAATATGATCATGTCATCGTCATTAATTTACTGTTCTACCTACTGCTCTAATGTCATTCTTTGTTCTACTGTTCTGTTACTGTAGCTCTTGTTATACGGTCATTCATCCAATTGCCCATCTCTCCTGCTGTCTATCAGGTCTCTCTTTACCCTCACCTTGAAAAACACAACCCATGTCTAGAATGAGAGTTCTGTCAGCACATTGTTGCAGATATGAATAGGTGTGGTATTTAGTGTCCTCCAACACTCTTGGTTCTGCTGCTCTCGTTTGTCACTGTGATCAGCCATGCCATTGCGCAACAGAAGCCTTGGCCCGGTCTGTCTGTCTGTCTGTCTGTGTCTGCTGCAAACCAGCCTCCATTCCCTCTGTCTGTCCCTGACCTTTCTCCAAGGATAGTTTCTCATGCCAGCTTGAGACTTTCTTAAAATAAAGACTATAAGTCATGTGCACGCGCCCATACACGCACACACATGCTCATATGCATAGAGCAAATACATAGATCAGCATGTGCACACATGCACGCGCGCTCACACGCACACACACACACACAGACACACACGCACACACACACTCTGTGTCGCTTTTGTTTGCTGATCTATGTATTTGCTCTATGCATCTGAGCATGTGCGTGCGAGTATGGGCTCGTGCACATGACTTAGTCTTTATTTGTGTGTTTGAGGAGGATTCCTGTGCTAAGTGGGGTCGGGGCATCTAACGGCACTGTCTGTCTGTGACCTCACAGTACTGTGAGATGCCATGCACCTGCGTGTAGCTTCCAGGGCACACTGGCAGTAGGTGCCATGCTGTGGTCTAACATAAGGCTCATCAAGGCTGCCTGTATTCAGACCATTGTGTGGTGGCAGATTTATTAAACTTTTTGTCAAATATTGTGTACAAATACAGTTACATTTTTAACTTTTGTCGACATTTTCTACAAATACACAAAACATGGCTGCTAATACTTTTCTCTCTAAACACCCAATTACATGAAAACCATCCATAGCTTCTGCTCAGAGTTCAAAGAGCCCCATTGTGAACAGGGTTTACTATAAGCTAAGTGATGTTAGGTTGTTTTAAATGACTACTTACAAAAGAGATGCAGGCAGCCAGCAGAAGGATTCTGACCAAGAGATCTTCAAACTGCTCCATGACCAACTCCCAGATGCTCTTGCCTGATTCAAAGCATTTTTAAAAATTGGTGAATGTTGATTAACAAATTGTCTTGTGGTCTTGTTTAGTTTTTACCCTGTATACAACTTCTGGTGAGGACTAACTCAACTAATTGTCGCCCTAACATCAACTGTACAATAACACGGGGCTTGGCTGCTGGTTACATCCTGCGTTAAAACAATGTGAGAACGATACTGTAGCAAGGTCAGCATTAATCTCTATATGTATTAATAAGTTTTATTATTAAATTCCTTTCATGACAAGGACAGCATAGTACTGTACTGTGTTTCTCAGGTTGGTGAAATAATCTTACAATAAATAACTGGTCCAGGCATTCTGCCATTGGCTGTTTAGGATATCAGTCTAGTTTGTAGGCGATAGGGGAGACTGACAGGACAAGTACATCATAACAGGGAAGGCAATAGGAGCCAAGGTGAGAAAATGAGATATACACATAACATGATAAAACCATGAATAATCAAAGTGTTGCACTTACCTTCCTCTGCAGGTAGCTCTATGAGTGGGAAATGAGAAGAGAAATGAGACAAGCCATTAGTGTACCAGTTAAAACACTATAGTAGAAATGAGACAAACCATTACTGTACCAGTTATATATTAACGTACAAATGAAACAAACCATGACTGTACCTGCTATACACTATACAGTAGTATAACTATTTTTGTATTGCTGTTAAATCAATGTTTCTTATTTTAAAAATGCTCATTAATTGCATCTTAAATCAATTTTATGTGATTATACTTCAAACCTGTAGCAGAAAGTAGCCTACTTTTCCTAAGGTGCTCATAATAATGCCATATACATTGCATCAGTCATGTGGGTTATAAGATACAATGTGCCATATTTAATTGCTAGAAATGCCTCAATCTTGACACTGCTGATTCTAAGATCAATGATTTTTCATCAAACATGGTTGCAATTGAAATGAAAATACAGTATACTGTACCATTACTGCATTTAATGCACTGGCTCATCTATATTTTGTAGTTTTCTAGAGTGTATGTCTGGGTTGGTACAGTGTGGTGTGGGACCAAGCTATGATCAAGGTTTACAGTGACTGTTGCTGTTATTGTTCAGCCATTACAGTAATCTTCATTATTAAAAGTTTGATTTAGTCAATTGTCATTGTAACTTGCACCACATGCCTCCAAACATAGATATTTCATCAAGATGAGATGATCCACAACAACAGATCATATTTAATCACAGGCAGGAACTAAAATACCCCACATTACTCTGAACGTTCTGTGTCTCCAGCCTAAAAACATCTAGCATATGTCAACTAAATGCTTGTCCCTGCGCTGAAAAAACCTTTAAAAGTCACCAATCTCTGCCAAACATGTCAACTTGCAGAAGGACAGAGAGCTATTGTTAGAAACCTGAACCTCTTTAACACCTGCTCCAGAAGTAGGGCTGTGACCTTCAGATGGTGGGTCTTGCACAACTACAGTCATTCACCAGAATGCCCATCAGACTCTCAGAGCCCAGACTCTACTGCATTATATCTTTCTGCTATTCTCTATACATTTGATTAAAGTGTAACCACATACTGCAATCAAGCTATACTACAGTACCACTGCCGCCTACAGGTTAAAAAAAACGTATGGCACACTATAGATGACATTACCTGACCTGACACATTTGAGCCAGATAAATAATTTGCGATAACGAATATTTAACCTGCAGTTGGTGCTGTTCTTTAACGTGAGTCTCCCTCTAATGTCAGTCCACCAATCCATGTCCAGTATTCTCTCACCATTGTAGCCATACTTGTCCAGGCTCCTCTTGACCTGGTCAGGTGAGAGGCCCGTGTCCTCGAGAACACCAAAGTGGGTGAGAACATCCGCTGACTCTATGCTGTATGCGTTCTCCATTCGCGCTAGAGGAGAGGCTTCAGGACAAAGAAGAGGGGGACTTTGTGTGTGGGCGCCTATTGCACTCTTCAGCAGTGTTTTTTTGGTTAAGTGTTTACCCACCGCTCTCTAGAAGTGTGGGATGGGGTTCAAATAGGCAACCCTCTGCAAACGTGCCCTCTCTACCCCCCCCCCCCCCCTCTCTCTCTCTCTCTATCTCTCTATCTCGCTCTCTCTCTCTCTCTCTCTCTCTCTCTCTCTCTCTCTGTGCTACCGTTCTCCTCTCGAGGTCCTGGACAGATAGAAAGTGCAATCTGGCAACGATGCCTGAAAAGTTTTATACAGATGAAACAGTGGCTTCATTGGTGCTCACTCACCATGCTCCAAGCCCCCATTGGCTGAGATGGTTCAGGATTGGACGGGCAGGGATTGCCCTGTGACAAAGACTAGTTGGTGGGCTGGGTGGGGTCCGGGAAACAAACGCAAAGGCATGTCATGTTCATTTGTCCACTGCAGCGCAAGCTGAAAATGAGACGTACATGGAGGAGCATTCCTGGCTGGGAGCAGAGGAGGGACGGCAAGAGGAGGCAATGATGGACACATGAAATGATGCCGCTGCCTGTGCGTACGTTCCTGGCATATGTGCACATGTTGTACATGCGTACCACTTTCAATGGAGTCAAAAATGATTATGCCATGTCCCGCTCTAACAGAGACAGGTGTCTGTTAGAATGAAAAACATTACCTGTAAAACTTGGAAGCAAATATAGGGACGGAATCTAATTAAAAGTGAAAATTGAAACACATTTATACCCCATCTTAATGTTTGTGTTTGAATCACCATGCACCACTCTCTGTCAGCCCTCAGGTGCTACGGTTTACGTATAAACTCAATGGTTTTGCATTGTTGGTTTCAACCACAAGGGTATGTTACTGTAATTTGGCTGCCCAAATTCAAATCATCTGCTTTGATCAATCTGCTTTGGTGCCTGGTGAAAGACAGGTAGACAGACAGGCAGGCAGGCAGGCAGACAGGCAGGCAGACAGACAGACAGACAGACAGACAGACAGGTAGACAGACAAACGGGTACGGTATAGACAGACAGACAGGCAGGCAGGCAGGCAGACAGACAGACAAAGGGCTTGTCAACGATTATGACCTTCATTGAAAGCTGCTTCTCTAATGAGCCTCCCATGTGACAGCATCACTGTGATGGGACACACAGTGATGCTGTCACATGCATACGTCAGTCAGGGTTAGGGATTTGGTTCCCTCACTCATCCTCTTGGTGAGAGATTAAAAGAGGAGGCCAGTCGAGAGCTTGCTAGTCCTGTGGTGTTAAAGATAGAGTAATGCTCTCATAATCAAAAGCACAAACACACACACACACACACACACACACACACACACACACAATCTATTAAAGATAATGAGAGGCTCAGCAAGTTTGTGTACAGTTTAAATCATGGTACCTATTGTATTGCATCACATTGTATAGACAATATGTGATAATATAGAGTTATATAGAGTATCTTTAATTAAAAACAGAGTTAACAAAGTACTTTGACAATGATTCAATATGTCAAGACTACCTAAAAGTATACCTTACTCATACTGTGTCAGATGTTGTGCTTTATGTCCTGTTAATCATATTTTATGTTGAATTGTATGTTATATATCTAATCTGAGATGATAACATAATATGTTATATCCATTCTAGTGATAAAATCACAATGTATGTGTTTGATGTGATGTTTTCATTTAATTGAATTTCCCTCTCTCTCTCTCTCTTTCTCTCTCTCTCTCTAATTGTCCTTGCTCTGGTACAGCTGTGCTGTCAGTTAGGACAGTTTACTGACATTAAGCTCAATCTGCATAGCTGGCACAACAGTTCACTCGATGCACTGTGCGCTTATTCTAATAACACACAGAGGTGGCAATGCTGCCCTGTCAATTGATGTACGCACACACAAACACACATGTGGCTTCTGTGTGTGTATGTGCTCAGAGTGCTCACACACAAACAAAATATTTTGCAGCATCTTTAATAGTGACGGGAAAAAAAGAAGCAGACATTGCAGGAGCTCAAATGTAATAGCTACATTATGGCCACAGTTGGCACACATTTATGATGTAAGGTTCATACAGTACAGGAAGCAACTTTCAAGAAGAGCAGGAACACAACTGACTGCATTGTGTGTGTATGTGTGTGTGTGTGTGTGTGTAGGACATTGTATTATTAGCCATAACAGAGCAGCTGGGGTACAAAGGGCCCCACTGTAACTATAGCAGCAGCAGTTGTGCTGTCCTGCTACTGTATAAATAGAGCAGGATGTCCATTAACACACGTTTCATTGTCCGTTTAATTAAGTTTTTATATATCATGACTGTATACAGTACAGTATACTGTACAGTATATCTTAATGTTGTCTACCTAACCTGGCAAACTTCATATGCTACTATTTCAAATGTAACCGAATTATGCAGCCTTTAAGACACTTCATATTAGATCTGATTTCCTGTTAGAAATGTTTAGTGCAGGACAATATTACTGTAATAATTTATTTCAGGAGTACAGTACTTGGGGAAGAAAACTTTGCTGGTTAGTGTACACAGACAACAAGACAGTGTTGTTTACATCTAAATCATAGTATCCTTTTTAGTGACAAAATGTATAGGCTATTAATGGTAGG